>PVJX010009435.1:0-61069 GCA_004027295.1 Dolichotis patagonum
CTTGAAGACCTGAAATGCCCTCCTCGTCCTGCTCAGATCAATTCCATACTAGGTTGTTTCATGTGAATTCCCTGTATGTGACAATATGGACAACTATTTGGAAGAAAACAAGAGTCAATATGATAGAGAGTGAATATCTCCGATTGTCTAGTTTTGAAATTTTTGTCTCTTACATTGCTTTCTTGTGATCTGCTTTGCTGTTTTGTTGTGTTTAATTTTACCCTTTTGAAATAATTGCATGTATATTTGAGTGGGTAAGACGGATGACCATATTGTTGTTTTTGTCAGATCGTGGAGCAGAACTGATAACAGACTCACTGTTTGAATGTCTACTTTACATGTTTTAACTTTGTAATTTGAACAACTATTTCCAAGAAGTCAGTATGTAATTTGTCAAGTAATAATTTCTTAGGTTTTTTTGTTGTTGTTCTTTTCCTTTTTTCCTTGGAATACTGTACGGTTGCTACCCTTTATTCTGTTTTGTTTTGTTTTGTTCCTCTTTAAATAAAAGTATAAAAAAATAAATAAATCAATCAACTTTATGAACATCTGCAAGTTCTGCTCAAAGAAGGACAAACTTGTCATTTCAGTTAATGAAAAACTATAGCATCAACATGTAGATGAGAAATATTTAATTTAAGCAAAATAGAGTAAAAGAAATATTTGCTATTTTATTTAAAAGAACTCAATTGTTTAGCTAGCACTAACTGAACTCTCCAATACACATCAGACTTTTAAAAATATTTTTTCCTCCCTAATTGAGGTAAGATTAACATGATATAAAAGCAACCTTTTTAAGGTGCACAATTCAGGGGTATTAATAACTCAAAAACGTTGTACAAACACCACTTTTATTTAGTTTCATCACCCCAAAAGGAAAACTCATACCAATTAAGGGAGTTGTTCTCTACTCTCTAATTTCCAATAATTGTCCAACCCCCAATAATTGTCAATCTATATTGTCTTTATGGATTTACTTTAGATATTTCATATAAAAGAATTCATATATCACTTTTTGTGTCTGACTTGGCATGATATGTTCAAGGTTCATCTACATTATAACATTCATCAGTACTTCTTTTCATGACTGAATAATATCCTAATATATATATATATATATATATATATATATATATATATATATCCCACAATTTGTCCATTCATGCATTTGGCCTCTTTTCCATCTTTTGACTACTGTAAATAGTGTTCATTTTGGGTGTGTATAAATGTAGGAGTGGAACTGCTGGGAAATAAGGTATCTAAATAAATTACAGCTATAAAGAACTATAAAATCTTTGCTCTAAGATGAGTGGCTTTCACTTTTTGAACAATAATTCAGGTTAGAAAAAAATGTTTTTCAATACAAGCTACTAGCCAGACACATTTACACATGTACCTACATGAGGCAGAAGTTTCTGAAATACTATTTCTATAAGCAATGAAACATTTTGTTATTCTCTGTTCTTACTGATTTTTCTTTTTTTCTTTTTTGATACCAGGGATTGAACTCATGACCTTGAGCCTGCCAGGCAGGCGCTTGTGCCACTGAGCTAAATCTCCAGGCCCTCACTGATTTCATAATGCTTTCATAACTCATTTCACTGACCTCAAAACACTTAACATTGATTTTACAACCTTTAATAGGGTTACAACCCACAGTTTGAAAAACACTAGAACAATTTAACAAAATAAAGACAATTCTTTCCTGACAAAGGATCAGCTGTGATGTATGACAAAAAGTATAAACTTTGAAAATCTCAAGATCTGTATCTATAGCCTCGTTCCTCCATTTGCCAACCAGTCTTGGACAAGTCGTTTTGCTTAAGTGAATTTGTGTTTTCTTATTTTCGAAAGTAAGAAAATAGTAATGCCTATCCAAAATATTTCTGGGATTCTAAAATATGAACTTATATGGAACTTTGTAAAACATAATACACTATTATAGATGTTTTGTTTTCAGCACATTGACAGCGTATGTATAATGACTGCTATTTTACTGACCTATGTACTTGTTTTCAGCTGGAAGATGAAGATCTGGATTTAATTCAAAATTACTCTTCCACAGTTCAGTCCAAGAGTTTTCAACATCTGTGGAAAGGAAAAACAAACTAATCCAACAAATAATAAAATGTTCAGAATTCTCATAACAAACTGTCAAATAGCCACCATAAATCAATTCTCCTGTATCAGTACTATTTCTGGCATATCCAGGCAATCTAAATTTTGCTACTCAAAATGCCGACTACTAGAAATGCAGTGAAGACTGTATTTAGAAATGCACAATCTCAGACCCACTGAATCAGAATCTGTTTTCATAAGATCCTCACATGACATACATGCACAATGAGGTTTGAGAAGCACTTTCTTAGAAAATAAAACAAGACAAAAAAAAACTGCCCTTCAATACCAAACAGCAATGTTTTTTTTCACTAGCTAATACATACAACAGAAAATAACTTCCCACCCAAAGTAATCTGCATTTCACAGTGATCTTTCAAGTGCTCCCTGACCCCAGGACCAGACAAATTATTACACAATAAAAATTCCCAGGTGAGTCAGATATACCTAAATGGAGGACAAATGTTAAAATATATACCTTCTATGCTATACTGAGTGCCAAACCACTTCTCCTTGAGGTCACATTTTCCCTCATTAGCACCAGACAGTAGAACAAGATTTGCTTTTTGAGGAACTAGTTGATTAAGCGCTTCAGCAATAACCTAAAAAAGGAGGGTAGGAGATAAGGGAAGGGAGATGCACAGAAGAACAATTTTAACCTGATACATTTCTATTAAAAAGGGCAAAATGATACTGTTAGACACCCCCCAAATCCCAGCATCTTGGTACTTACAAAACTAGCTTCAATCCATGAACACCATCGGTTTACTTGTATTTCAAAAATGTTTTAATCTTACTGAGCTATCATTAAAATATCAAATGTTCCTTGATAATGCTTTACAGTGCTCATCTCAAATCCTACATATTAACAGTGCTAGCATAAAAACAGCTATCATTTACTAAGCTCTTATTATATGCCAAGCATTGTTAAACATACTATTTCATTTAATCCTAAAAACAGCCATAATGTGTATCAATTTTGCAGAAAATACACAGCTACAGAGATTAAAGGTTAAGTAATGATCAGGTTAAAGATTATATAATTCACACCAAACAAAAGTGGCAAAAGTGGAGTTCTAAGCAAGTTTGCACATGATCCCAAAGACTATGCTCTTAAAAGCTGTATTCCAGACCACCTCAATAAAATGATGCCTGTGTATGATAAAGATGAACCACAGGATTATATGTGTCGGATCGGAATCCTAACTAGCACATAAACACCATTTCTTTGAGAAAAAGAACAAGTGGTGTTTCAGAAAAACAAAACACTTGGGCTTTGGGACATAACCATTCTAAGGATATGGTAAGGATGTGTGGTTGTACCTCTTCTTTTACCTTTCTCTAACTTCTAAAATCAGTAATTTTGGAATACATATCCTTTGCCAAAGTGTCTCAACCTTAGTAACATCATCAGTCAGACAATTCTTTGTTGTTGGGTGCTGTCCTCTGCATTATAAGGTGGTTAAGTAGCATCGTAGGCTCCTATCCACTAGATGCCAGAAGCACCCCACACTCTAACCCTGTAGCGTCACTCTAACCCTCGAACCAGAACATGTCTAAGTACCTGACAAATATCCCCTGTGGAGGCAAATCATTCCTGCTGACAACTGCTACAATTGTAAGAGGTAAGGGGCATAATCCAAAGTAATAGAGCAATGACCCTAACCAACTATTCATTTGCTGTAATGTTATCTGCAGGTCATGTGTTTCAAAATTTAGGGAAACTCATCTTTTTCTTGTAAATATTTTTAAGTGATTAAAAATGTAACAGTTCTGAGTTTCCAGTTGAATTTTTTTTTCTTTTTGAGATAGTTTCACAATGCAGGTCAGTCTTATTGAGCTACAATTACAAATATCAAATTTTGGCCTTGAATTCACTTTGTAGCCCAGAGTAGCCTCAAACTTGCAGAGATCCTCCTCCGTCAGCCTCCTGAGTGCTACAATTACAGCTAGCCTCCAACTGAATTAAAAGGTAAAGCTAATTAAAAGGCAAGCTAAACAATTTTGTAAGTATGTTTAGGAACATACTTACACCAATAATACTCAGATATTGCCTGAACTACTGTAGGTGTTTCAACACTTGAAAAACTAAAAATAATACCTACAAGAGTTGATATTCCTCCCTTCTATTACAACATAATCATAGGAAAACAAAGTGATCAACATACAAAATACGCACCAGTTCTCCAAAACAAATGTAATAATTATGTATAGCAAATATATACCCTCCAAAAAAAAATCACATAAAAGCATCATGAGAAATTACCCATAAAACTACTGACGTTCTGTTTAAAGAAACAAAAATCCTAATTAAATATAACCAATTTTCCCCATACTCAGTTCTTCAGTACTTCTCTGCAATTTTTCACCCTCTTCTTTTCCTAAAAGCAAGTTTTAGAAGTAGAAACTTCCTTACTTCTGGCTTATATTCAAAAAGAAGCTGATCTCCAGTAAGAAAGTCCTGCAGTGGATACAGTTGCATGTTTTCACACATGTTTTCCACATATTCAACTGGATCAGTCTGTAAAGAGGTAAAATTATTTCACATGACAATCTCTATTACTGTTATGCTTCATTTGCCACAGTATGTTGGTTTTTCAACAGTGAAACTGAAAACTTCTGAACAGAAGAGATATAACCAAATACAACTGCAGCTTAGCAATGTCATGCTCAGAAACCTAAGAAAATATAGTCAGAGCTACTATTACCATGTGTGTATGTATGTGCAAGTGTGTTACTAGGGACTGAACCCAGGGCCTTTGCACTGAGCTACATTCCCAATTTTTTGGTTTTTGGAGACAGGATTGCATTAAGTTGCCCAAGCTGGGCTCGAACTTGCAGTCTTCTTGTCTCAGCCTCCCAGAGTGTTAGGATTACAAGCATGTACCACCATGCTTCTTACAGAGCTTAACTTCACACTCCTCCAGCTCCCATCCTGAGCATAATCACTAGATTCTAGTTATGACACAGTCTCTTCATGAGAACAGTTACCACTCTGAACCCTAAATGTTTGCCTGTCAAGTACTGCACGTGACTATGAGATGGATAAAGACAGGTGACACATCACTATACATGACTATCACCTAAAAACTACTTGTAAGCATAAATCAAATCAAACTATAAGAGAGTTATTAGATAGACGTACTGAGAAGTAGAAAACAGAACAGTGGTTACCAGAGGTTGGGAAGAGTACGGAGCAAAGGGGTTAAGAGAGGACAGTTAACAGGTACTTGGGTATCATCAGATAGGAAGAATAACTTCTAGTGTTCTATAATATAGTAGCATAACTACAGCTGACAACTGTTAATTGCATATTTCAAAACAGCAAAGAGTGGATTTTGAGTGTTTCCAACATAAATGACAAATGTCTGAGGTGATAGATATTGTCCTGTTGGTTACACATTGTGTACTGTATTAAAATACTACACTGTAACTCCATAAATATAATTGTTTAATTAAAAATAAAAACACTATAGAAAAGAAGTTATATTAATCAGTATGTACCTTAATTTAAAACTGAAAGAATAACAAGTTCTGACCTATGAAATGGAAATAATTTCCTAGAAAAAAACAATCAATTCAAGAACCTAGCTACTTAGAAATTTAAAACTGACAGATCCTTCAAAAACCAAGTGGGGTGCTCACTTTGGCAGCACATATACTAAAATTGGAACAATACAGAGAAGATCAGCATAATCCCTGCGCAAGGATGACACACAAATTCGTGAAGCGTTCCGTATTTTTATTAAGTTTTTGTTAGTTCACCAAACAGAACAGTTTGTACCGTCACTGTTTGATTGTCCATTTTTTGCTTTGATTTTGTAACCGTCATTGTTTGATTGTCCATTTTTTGCTTTGATTTTGTAACTTGAACAACTACTTCTAAGATAACAAATATGTAATTTACCAACTAGTGATTTCTTACTGTTATTTTTTGACTAGTCATTTATTATTTTTTCTTTGAAATTCTGTATTATTTCTACCCTTTTTTCTGTTTTGCTTTTTTTCTCTAAATAAAATTTAAAAACCAAGTGGTTCCATTCCTTCTCATGTTTTAACAATCAGGAAGTATACTCAGAATGATGAGGTGATTTGTCCGAGGTCACACAGTGAATGCCAATCAGAGTAGATAACTTGCCTCCTATAGCATCTGCTTATTCTCCCTATACAACACCAGCCCTTTGTTTCTTTTGTTGTTGTTTTGAGACAGGGTCCACTCTGAGGCCGGCCTTGAACTCACTTTTTTAAAAATGTGACTTTCAAAAACCATTAACCAATGAAAGCATACCAGCCACTGTGAAGAGATCATCCTAGCTCAAAGAAACCTCAAAAGAAAGAAAAGCTCATCTGAGTGAGTGGAGAGCTACCAAAGGAAGAGTGTTGAAAAGGCCTCCTAACTCAATGGCTAACCAGCCCAAGCCTGAGAAACAAAACAAAAATTGGGTCCTTCTGAACTACAATACCAGAAGAGGATGAACAAAGATTATTTACTGACAAAGAAAACAAGACATTTTATGAATGCCTGAAGCTGATTAATAAGGGATGTCCAAAAGAAAAAATAATGACCACACTACATTAACTGATTAAAAATATTCCAGATGCTAAAAAACTTGTTGAATATTGGGTATGTTTTATACATATTAAATCAATCACAAGTCCTGTTGAAAATATTTTCTCAATCTATGAGAAGGCCTTTCTGCAAGGAGCTCAGCCTATAAAAGAGATGCGACAACTGTAGATATTATAACAATGAATTAAGAAAAAAGTAATTGTGGAGAAAATGCTGAAGATACTTATAGAACCAAGGAACAAATTCAAGAAATTTCACATTGAGGATACAGTTGTTCACAGCCAGGAAAACCAGAAATGGAGAATAAATGTAATAGAAATGTGGTAACTGAAGATTGTGAAAAACAGTAAGATTTGGGACAAAAGATCCAACTGACAATTTTTAAACTCCTGGCACAGAAAATAGATTATGTTGCTTAATTAAATATAACATATCTACTATACCATCCTTGCAAAGTATAAGAAAGATAAAACTTGAAACAAGTTCTGCATTTAAAGAACTAAAATTTCTAACATCAGTGAGACATTCTTGACATCTTCAAGAGAAGACTTCTAAATTGCCAGATATGTTAAAAGATCATTACCCTGGTGTGTCTTCACTGCAACAGTTATCAGAATGAGGAGGTGAAACTGATTTTTTAATGCCACCCTAATGTAGCACTGTGCCCTATGTACTCCAAGACTGATACCTCAGATAAGAAATAAAGTCCAGAAAGGAGTAAGGGTTTTTATTATTCCTGAGGTGTTTTGTGTGGTTTCGTATTTCCCTTGTACCTGGAGTTGGCTGTACTAAGTATTCATGGAAGTAAGATCCTATGTCAACATTCAGGTCACAGGAGCTGTTCATCATTGTGTGGAAAGCTAATCCTACCAGGTCAATCTCAACAGACTGAGTTTTTCTTTAAGTAAAATCTATGTTCCTTAAATATTAATAATTTGTAATGCTATTACCTTGTTCACATTATTAAATGTAAAGTAATGATATGTGATCAGAAAATAAGGTGTTCTAGATAAAATCTGTATTACCTGGACATGTTTTTAAAAAGTATGATACACTTCCCTGCCTTTAAACAAAATACTGGAAAACAAACTTTTTTTGTCTTGATTTGATTGGCATGAAAGTCAAAAGTTAGGGCTGACAAGCAGTCGTGGTAGATCATGCCTATAATCCTAGCACTCAGAAGGTTGAGGCAGACTGTGAGTTCAGGGCCAGCCTGAGCTACTTAATGAGACTTGTACCAAACCCAAAACAAAAAGATAAGAGCTTGGGACAGGAGATAAAGCTCAGTGATATGAGTGCATGCTTAGCATGCCTGAAGTCCTATGTTCAACATCTAGCATCAAACAAACCAACAAACAAAAAAGTAAAAAATTATAATGTGTAGAGCTACCCCCTCAGGCATTAGGATATAAAGGGTTTATCTTGGTTTTCAACCAAACTCATGTTACTGAGACTGTTATGCTCTGTTACATCCCTTGATCAGCCTATGGTTTTTATGTCTCTTCCTCTATGATAGTCTATAGCTGCTGTCTTTGCCTTTGTCTCTTGATGGTAACTGAGTTTTCAAAAAACTATTAAATGGATACTCCATGTCTGAGGTACTTCTTTAAGTGTAAGAAAAAAATAGCAAAAATTTAGTAGATATTCAAAACTTTAAATCTAATGAGCTTTTAGGTTTTATGTTTTGCAGCTTGACTGACAATGTTAAAATTTTAACTTTCATAGCTTCATTTGACAGTTTATAAACTGTAATAGAGTTTGGGAAGGATCTATGTATTTATTGTCATTGTAGTTAAGGTAGCATGTATCAACCAATGTTTATTCTTCATAATATAAAAACCTCACTGTTAAATCATGTCTAGTGAGAAAGTTTTCTTCTCCCCACAAATAAATATCACCAATAAAATTGTTTAATAAGGTTTGAACGATACTTAAATGGCATACATTCTCTTTCAGTTCTACAGTTTAAAATAAGTGAATACTGGCCAGGGATTTAGCTCAGTGGCACAAAACTTTTCGGGCAAGCAGGAGGTCGTGAGTTTTGATTCTCCATTCCAAAAAGGAAAAAAAAAAGGGCGGGTCGGGGGAGCTGGGGATGTACCTCAGTGGCAGAGTGCCTGCCTGGCAAGTATAAGGTGCTGTCAATTTCCAGTATCAAAACAAAATAAAAAATAAGTGAATACTAAAATATCAATTTAACAACTATATGTGAAATATGAATGTAAAGAACAGTCTTACGTTCATCCCATTTGTTTTTTTGTCTTATTGTCTTGTGTTCTAAAAGTAGGACTTTTATTCTTAATATCTGTATAACTTTTATCTATCCAACAGAAATATTTGTATAATGAAAAAAATATGGTGACTTTGAAGGATGAGAGAGGACTGGGATTGAACTCAAGGACTTCACATGAGCTATACGGGGTCTCATTCAGTTGCCCAGACTGGGCTCAAACTCACAATCCTCTTGCTTCAGCATCTCAAGAATGCTAGAATCACAAGCTTGTGCCACCACACCTAGCCAGACACTGTATTTTGCTACCTCACACCAAATTCAGAATTACCACATCCAGCGGGCAGCCACAACAAGCAGGGACATGCAGCCAGATCCACCCCTGCACACCCGCTGCCACCCGAAAGCTTGCTTCCTTCGGGCAACCAGCACCCACTGGGAGAATCACTCAAACACACCTCTGTGTGCCTACCAACATCACAGGAGTCCCTGTGTAGACAGGTAGGCTGAGAGAAGCAGCAGTCCCACCACCACACCCCACTACCCTTTGGGGAAGCCTCACCGTAGCTGCACAAGTCTGAAGAAGCCCACTCCACGTCCTGCTACCTCCCTGGGAACCTGGGTTCAAAGAAACCCAGGTGTTTACCCAATTCCCCTATGCTATGGAGGGGCAGCCAATGTGGAAAGTGTGTGGGACCCCCACAACCAGCTTTTTGGGAGGAGCCCAGGAAAATGTCAAGATGAAGGAGCAAAAGGCAATCTCAGATCTCCAGCCCACACAGAACAAGTCTGGGAGATACAGTCATGGAAGAACATGGAAGTCACATGCCTGAAATCGAAAGGATACCAACTGAAGAAACAACTTCATGAGACTGTAAAAGTAATCAGATCAGAAATAATGTCTGGTAAAAAAAGAAATCACAAACATAATGAAAGAATTGCTGAGCATATCTAAAGAGGACATAAGATTTAAAAAAAAAAAAAAGGAGCATAGGAAAATGAGGGAAACCTTGAATGAACAATACAGAAAGAAATTACCATGCATGAAATAGATTCAAAGAGATATCCAGGAAATTAAAAACTCCATTGAAAGCTGGCAAAACTGCTTTGAAAGAGAATGAAGACAGACTTTCAGACCTTGAAAACAGGATCACAGCTAATGATCATGAAAGGAAACACCTCTTAAAAATAACAAGAAACCAGAAAATAACAATTCAACAACTGATATTCAGATAAGCAAGGCATACAGAACTCCACCTAACCATAACCAAAGTGAATCTACACTCAGACATATAATAATCAAGATTCCAAGAAATTCAACACAAGAACAATATTAAAAGCTGTTAGAGGAAAAAAAAAAACAGATCACCTATAAAGGAAAACCAATCAGAATCACACCAGACTTGTCAACACAAACCATCAAGTCAAGAACAGGTTGGCAGTAAAGTGTTTCAAACCCTGAAAGAAAACAACTTCCAACACAGATTGATGTACCCTGTAAAAGTAATCAGATCAGTTTTGCAGGCGAAACTATCTTTCAAAATTGATGGAAAAGTAAGATATTTCCATAATAAAGAACAACTGAAGGAATTAATGACCACCAAACCAACTCAACACTGAGTGCTGAAGGATATTCTGGAGACAGATAAAGAGGACCATGGTTCCAGGAATAGCAGCAGAGGATTGTCAAATAGGACAGGCAATTGAACAAAGGGGAAAAGTGGAGGGCCAAGAGCAAGAGGATAGCATGGCAGAGATGAACCAATGCATGCCAGTTGTAACTATTAATGTAGACGGCCTCAATTCAACAGTAAAAAGAAACACAAAGAGAATGGATCAAGAAACAAGATCCAACCAGGGATTTAAGCACAAGGTCGTGAGTTCGATCTGATCCAATACCAAAAAAAAAAAAAAAAGAAACAAGATCCATCAATACATTGTATAGGGGCTGGGGATTTAGCTCAGTGGCATAAGCGCCTGCTTGGCAAGCATGAGGTCCAGAGTTCAATCCTGCCACCACCACCAAAAAAAAAAGCATCTTGGAATACACTGTATACAAGAAACACATTTAACTTAAAAGGAAATTCATAGACTAAAAATTAAAGGAAAGAAACAACTGTTCCACTCCACAACAGACCAGAAAAAAGCAAGGGTAACTTGCCCATCAACCACAGAATGGATAAGAAAGATATGGTATTTCATACAATGGAAAGCTGCCTAGCTATAAAGTAGGATGATCTCGAGGCACTTGTAGGTAAATAGATGCAACTAGAGATCATGCTCATGGTTGAAATGGTTTATAGACTCGTATGAGTGAACACCAAGTTATCTCCCTAGTATAAATAAGCTGAGGGAGGGCTGGGGATTTAGCTTAGTGGCACAAGCGCCCGCGTGGGAAGCCTAAGGTCGTGAGTTTGATCCCTGGTACCTAAAATAAATAAACAAACAAATAAATAAATAAGAATTAGTGGGATCCAAAAAGCACAACAGATATTATAAAAGTGATAGGCAACAAAAGAACTTCTATAGATATTATGAAAGTGATAGGAGGGGAAAGTGGTAACCACTGTTATTATCTTGTTTTGAATTCTCGTATCTTTCATAATTTTGTTAGGTTTGATTTTATTCTGTCTTGTTTTGTTACATTTTACTGTGTCTGATGGTATGGCCAGTTATTTTGAAGATAATGGAATGTATTATGGTAGTCACTGTTGATTTCCTATCATCTTGTTTTGAAGTCCTATAATGCTTTGACTTTTGATTGGTTTTATTCTGTTTTATTTGATTTTATTATGTGTGATAGTATGGACAACTATTTTAAAGAAAACAAGAGAAATGGTAGCCATTGTTCATTTCCTATTATCTTGCTTTGAAGTCCTGTAATGCTTTCATTCTTTTGTTTTGAATGGTTTTCATCTGTTTTGGTGTCTGATTTTGTTATGTGTAAAGGTATGACAGCTATTTTGAAGAAAACAAGAGACATTATGGTAGTCATTGCTGATTTCCTAGTATCTTGAAGTCCTATAATGCTTTCATTGTTTTGTTTTGATTGGTTTTGTTTTGTTTGACTTTATTGTGTGTGATGGTATGCACAGCTATTTTGAAAAAATATGAGACACACTGTGGTAGCCATTGTTGACTTCCTGTTGTCTTGTTTTGAAGTCCTGTAATACTTACATTCTTTTGTTTTGATTGGTTTTGTTCTTTTTTTTTTTTCTTTTTATTGTATGTGACAGTATGGACGGCTATTTTGAAGAAAACAAGAGATATTATGACAGCCATTGTTGGTTTCCTGTTTTCTTGTTTTGAAGTCCTTAATCATTTGCACTGTTCTGATTTGCTTTATTCTGTTTTGTTTTATTCTCTTTGAAATTAAAAAATTAAAATTAAAAAAGAAAAATTACCACATCCATGAAGCCTCCGCTGATCCTATTTTAATCAAAGAAAAGGTTGTCTTTCTTTCCCTAAAATTCCAAATCTCAGTATTTCTAATATTATACATAGTAATTATTAAAGATTACTTTGTGAAATATCTTTATAATAGTCGAATTGTCTACTATCAAATACCATCGGAAGCTCTCCATGAACGACAAAGTGATGGACAAAGTGATTACATAAATAAGTTTCATACAATACAATCTATGTCATCTGCCTAATCCTGTCATTTTACTCAAAATAAATACTAAAAAAAAATAGGAGTTAATTTTTAGATAGCTTCAAGGCTATCATGAGACTCACATGACAGAGAGAAGAAGAATTAAAACTCCAAAGACACTTCCAAAAAGAAAAACAATGTCCACGGACCAATTTCTACTTGGTCACAGATAACATTTAGAAAGAATTAGACCTCTAATACCTGTTCTTGGTAATGAAACTCATTGTCCTCAATTTTCTGAATCTCTTCAAAAATTCTGTGAAAAAAAGAACATGATCATTAGAATACTACATGTATTGAAATTTCTCACCATAATCATGAATTACAAAAGAAATGCATAAAAACAAAGAGACTAGGGTCAAGTAAAACCTTAGGGTACACACACATGTAGAGGGATGAAGATATACAGTCAATAAAGGAAACAATAGAAAATATCTGAAAATCCATCCCCATAAGACTAAATGCCTATTAGCAGCCCAAAGGTTTAAAAATGTTAGGATTGACCCCTGGTTGCATTTTAAGAACTATTACCTTTTTTCTGGACCTAGCTTCTGCAACATTTTTAAATACTGAAAGACAGTATGAGCAACCTGAAAATAAAACATCTTATTAGTCTTTGACATAACATCATACCTACTATAAAGGCAAAATTCTATTTTCCTTATTTACCTCATAGAAATGTTCATAACCCTCATCAGTGAGTGTGATAGAAATGCTAAACACTGAATAAGTAGAATTTTGCTCAAATCCTGTCTCACCATTTCCACCAAACAATGCAAGAGCCCAGCACCTATAGTTGGGAAAATTCATTCAATCAGTATCTTGACAATCTATAAATACTTCAAATTAACAAACAGATTCTATGTAAAATTAAAGAACCTTAGCTTTTGATGTAAATGTATACTTTGTAACAGTAAGTTTCAAAATACAAATGTTAATATCACAAAGCCTTCCAAAGAATTGAAGTACATTTAGGAATCAGAAGGAAAGAATACCATCTTTGTTTATAGGGAAGAGTAACAGATACTGCAACACAGTACAACAGTAAATGAAGCCAAAACAATTGCTGTGAAAGAGAACAGTACAAAATAGAATAGGACGCCTGGAAAGTGTTTCATTTATCATTTTTGATCATCTCTCCTATAAGAAGCCTTGAAATATATCTAACATACCCCAATTTAGAATATCAAATGATCTCTTTGAGACTATCAGTTAACCTACTTATATTATCTAAGAAAAAAAGACAGTAGATATTTTAGAAAAACTTAAATTAAGGGAAAAGGTATCAAAATGAGTAATACAAAATAAGAATGTACAATGAAGTTCAGTAAAATAAAAGGCCATGCACATCTCAAAGCACATTTTATATATATATATACACACACACACACACACATATATACATATGTACATATATACATATGTACATATATACATATGTACAAACATACACATATACACACATATATAGAAGATATATACTCAATATTAGTTTATTCTTTTAAAAAATTCTGCCTCCATTTTCTTTGATTGTTGTAGAACTCTTAAAGAACTTCTTTAAATTTCTCAACTATCTTTTCATTCTCAAATTAGTGTAGAAAAAAATCAAACAAAGAAGTAATACAGTATCTTGCTCATGATCTTAAAAGTTCAATTTTAATTATTTGGCTGTAGTGACTTACACAGGTGCCTGAAGGCATCAGGACACTCTGCCAACGTGGCTGCACACACCATTCGAGTTTCACATTTTCAGTACAACTTTACTGACTGAAGTTTTCATTAAAGTTCTCCTTTTAGTTGAAAAAGCCAGGAAATCCACAGCATTTAAATAATTGATTTCTTTACTATTCAATCAAATCTACATTCCTGATGAGAGCTAACCATTTTATGTAAATCTAGAAATTTTTAGGTTTCTTTAAAATTTTTAAAATTTTGTATACACTTACTTCTAACAGAGACTAAAAGCTAGCTTATAAAACAAATATAAATATATTTAATTTTTGAAATATAAAATATATTATAAATATTATATTATAAATATATTTTTATTATATAAATACATAATATAAAATATATTTTATTTTAATATAAATATAATTTATATTTATATAAATGTTATAAGTTATATAAATATAAAACATATAAAAATATATATTATATATATATATAAAAAATATACAAACATATAAAAACAGCCTGTAAGAAATATAAAGACAGCCTGTAAGACAGCCTAGGTTATCAATATGATTATAATTAAGCATTAAAATTTATTCTAGACCCTTGGTAGCTAAAGCAAAAGAATGCATTATATACCAGTTATTGTCCATTATTTTTCAGACTGCTATACTGAAAATATTTAATAATTGAATACTTGCTTTTTTCTAAGATAAGAAAGAATGCTGCCTTTGCCTTCATGTCCAACCAGCCAGGAGATATAATGAAGTGGCTTCACCCTTTCAAAAAATGTAAAGATCAGAAGAAAAATATTTAAACACACTAGAAAGTCTTGCTGGCAAAACCACAATATTTGAGAATATAAACTTATTCTCACATAAATCTGCAAATGTGAAATTCCAATTAATAGGAAAATAAAAACTAAAAATAGGATAAGCGAGTGCAATCATTCTTAAATTTAAGGCTACTACTTCTCTTGGACACCAAACTTATTTTCTTGCTTGATAAATCTTTAAGTTCTGTTTCACTCAAAATAGAAATGATATAGATTCTTTATTATTTTAGAACCCAGTACAGCTATAAATCACTCTGTCTATACACAAAAGCTTTACAAAAGTTTTCAGTACTATATCAGGGTGCATAATAAAGCATAATGTGTTGCTCTTATAACTAAAAGATCCAGCTTCTAGTTACAATTTTTCCTTCAGCAGGTAAGTAAGGACCTTGAGCAAAAGACACAATGTCACAATTTTTCTCTTCACTTGCCTACTATAATTCTCACATATGCACACCTATAATCCCAGGACTCCTGACAGCGAAGCAGAAGACTGCAAATTCAAGGACAGCCAGAGCTACACAGCAATATCCTGTCTCAAAAAACCAAAAATATCATGTAAGCCCAAAGACAGTTTTTGTGGGTTTTTTTTGTAGTTTTTTGGTTTTTAGTTTTTGCAGTATTAGGGATAAAATCCAAGGTCTTTTGCACTGAGCTACACCCCAGCCTTTTTATTTTTTAATTTTGAGACTGGATCTTGCTAAATGGCTAAGTTGCCATTTTCAACTTGCCATGTTCAAACTTGCCATTCTTCAGCCTCAGGATGCCAAAGTGCTGGGATTACAGGAGTGTACCAGCATCCCAGCAGCTATTTTTATCATTTAATAAGCTAATTGAGTAGTTGCATATGTTCTTCAAATGATTTTCTTATTATGTTCCACTGTAATTTTAAAAACATATTTCCATCAAAACAAGAATATATAGGGAAAAAAATTGAAATCTAATTAGGTTAGAAAACTTAAGTGAACTTTTTCAAAACCCAATCGATTTGTTAATTTATTTAGAGATGGGATAGAGGACAGCTTTCTTATATTACTAAGATAGGCCTGAAATCCCTGGCCTCAAACCATTCTCTTACTTCAGCTTCTCTAATAGCTGGCACTATAAACAGGTGCCACTGTGCCCAGCAAAATTTAGTAAATTCTTGAAAATTAAGATACATTATGTTACAGTTTCAACTGTTTAGCAATCCTCAAAGCCCACACTGTATTGTTTGAAATGTAAAATGAATTGTATGTATACTAAGACTGGTAGAGAGGAATAAAGTAGCTAATGAATGAGCTCAGCTAATATAAACAAAGATAACTTTGATAACTCCAGAGAGATAAACATTCTGCTTCTTTCTAAAAATGACTCCCACAAAAGCTGATTTAAGAGGAATTCATAAATTTAGGGTTTCAAAATGATTCATATTTATTAAAAGAAACAAACCAGTTCACAAAAAAGAAAATTAATGAAAGCAAAGAAAATGTTAATAGGTTTTAGAAAACTCCTCTTTCTTTTCTTTTTTTTCTTTTTCCCTCACTCCCTCCCTAGCTAGCTTTCTGCCTGTCTATTGGTACTGGGGATTTAACTCAGGATCTTCATACTAAACTTACCTCCCTAACCCTTTATTTTTATTTTGAGGCAAGGTCTCACTAAGTCACTAAATTGCCCAGGTTGGTATTCAACTTGCCATCCTCCTGCCTCAGCTTCCTAGACTGCTGAGATTATAAGCATATACCACTGTGCTCAGCTTTACTTTTACTTTTAAAACATCAAAATAAATGGCAGCCACTACCAAATAAATTATATATTTGTACTAAAAATACTAAAGAAAACAATTACTAAAGTTAATAGTTATACAAAATAATTTCAGATACTCAAGAAAAGTAGTCAATTATAAGAAAACTCTGGCTTTTATCCCTGGATAGTAAAAAGACTTGGAAAATCAAGAAGTAGTTAAGTTTCATAGGATCTCATCTGTGTTTATAAATTCAGAATCCCTAAAAACCATCCAGCACCCTTCAAAAATATGATTCTCACTTAGTATCTAATGAACTAAGTTTTTCCTTGAACTCTTACCTGTAATGTTGCTGTTGAGGGGGGAGTGCCCATGTGATGGTCAGAGCATGAATTTTTCTGATTGGAACAACTACAAAAATATTTTCCAGAAGAACAGATATAAGTGTTTCTCCATAACTTTTACTATAATAACTTCTTTTAAAATTCAATATATTTCATCCTCTAACAAACAGAGATTATATAAATGTACGGATTATTTCAAATTGCCAATTTTCCAATATGGATAATGCAAATTTAATAAATTTTGTTTCACAGGTAGAGAAGGCAAGAATAAAAAGAACATAAATGCTGCTAAGGATGGACCCCTTCTTTTAAGATAGGGTACAGGACTAGTAGTTTAGAGACCCATAGGAAAAACTCCAACCCTACTACTCCCTTGCTGTATGGGCTGATACAACCTAGAGAACATCACCTGCATTTAAATCTTTTGGAATCTCTCTTTTCAAATACACTGGGCTAAATTATCTCTAAAATTCTTCCTAATACTATTATTGTAGGATTCTATGATAGGAAATCTAAAGCCAGAAACAGAAGAACAGAAAGTAAGTTGTCTCTGGAAAGAGAAAGCTCAAGAGAATAGAGCCAGCTGTATAAAGGGTATTGTCAGTCACTGATCAAAGGAAGGGGATAGCAGAGACCTGGGAATGGAGTAAAGGAGGAGAGACTATCTGAGGCAATTAGGAGAAAGAGAAAAAAAATCTGTTGCAGTAAAAATTTAAAAACAAATAGTAAATTAAGAATATTTCTGTAATATTCATATTGGTAACTTTCAAAGTAAATTATAGTATAATCATGGTATACTCATTATATAGTTATTATAAACATTAAATTTTTTAAAAGAACTATATTTTATAATCTTATTTTTTATTTTCACTAGTATATGTTTGCAGTACATAATCATTCTTTTGTGTCAACAAAATATAGCTATAAAAAATCAGATGGAAATTTGCCAAAAATGACTTCTCTTGAAGGTAAAGATTTTTTCTTCTTCCTTAACATCTTTTCTTTAACATCTTTTCTTTATAGTTTTCTTCATTTAACAAATACTGTTTGGTAAAAAGAAAACAATTTCCAAAGCATTTTTCTCTATTTTCCCTCCTTTAAAACTAAGAGTGTTGATAAAATGAAATAACAAATAAACTAACAAAAACAAAAAAATCAAAGGAACAAGGGTATATCAGGGAGGAAGCATGAAAACATATTCAAGTAACAGTAGGGCACTGGAACCAATCAATCTTCAGCTAAACAGTGGCCTGCTACCTGTCACTAGTTGCTCTCCATTGCCTGTCCTATTTTCTTTCCAACACAATTGTATTTCCTGTTGTGCTCTCATTTTCAAAGAAAAGTGACAGTCAAGGTTTAGAGAATGTGCTAAAGCTATTGCAAACAGTTTTAAACCTTAGATTCACAAACCTCTATAAAGTTTGTTAAATGCTGGTGTGTCAAATGGATCCGTTAAATGGCCAAAGTTTGGTTTGGGTAACCCACTGAAAATAAAACAAATACATTAAAATTTAATTGGCAAAAGCCTTTATAAGCAGTCTCATTAGGGGTGTCTAACAGATAATGTAGTCATTCTACATATTGCTGACTGAAAAGCATTCTAAGCATAAGCAAATGGATGGCAACAAAGCCAAATAATCGAGCTACAAACCCTATTCTTAATCTCAGTCTCGATAATTAAAATGCCTTTTGCAACTTATAACACATAGAAAATAATGAACTGAAGGGACCCTCCAACCCGTTATTTTCTGCTTCTTAACAATCCCATTCAATTTCAGTTCTCATCCACTAGAAAGTTATTTCAAAAGGAAAATTACACTACAGACAATACTTTAATTCAATGAATATATTTGGGGTGATATTTAGGCATAAAGCACTATACTGGGCACTATAATACTTTAATGATTTGGCTTCTACTAGTTTCTAATCTGGTTAAAGATATTAGAATGTGTGTGTGTGTGTGTGTGTGTGTGTGCGCGCGCGCGCGCGCGCGTATGTGAGAGAGAGAGAGCAACGAGAGAGAGCGATACTGAGGTTGAACTCAGCATCTTCCCAGTGAGCTACATTCCCAGCCCTTTTCAAATTTTCTTTGAGACAGACGCTTACTAAGTCACTAACTAGCCCAGTTGCCCAAGCTGGGCTCAAACTTTCATTCTTCTGCCTCAGGCTCCCAGACTGCTGGGAAGAGATCGTAACTTTAATGTTTTACAAAAATATGGTCAATAAAAACTAGTATCTCTACAAAGACCTTTAATTCTGTCTCATTAAGGAACCATAGCTAATGGTGAATAATATTTAAGAGAATTTTTAAATGCTCAGCAGGCACTGACAGAACTTTATGAATATATTAAATATAATTCTGATTTTATTAGTAAAGATGGTCCCATCTGCCATCTGACATTTCTACAATTCATACTTATACAAAAATGAAAAAATATTTTAATAAGTTAAAAACCCCACAAATTTGGCATGCCTTTCATTATCCTTCCATATATAAAAAGTACTACTAAGTATCAATAGACACTTAAAGTCAAGACAGCAATAACCAATCTGTTATCTTAAACCATTTTAAAATTTTAAGCCAATTTTTCTTTCTTAAAGTTAAAATAACAATGCATTAGAATGATAAAACAGAAAAGGCCACTAACCTACTCATGTGCTGCAAGAAAAAAATCTGATTTCATTTATTTTACTAAGTTGGAAACTGGCCAGAGCGTAAATAAAAACTTAATTGATTTAAAATTAAATTTTTGTACTCTCTGTAACAAGTATGTAACAATAAAGTATCTTTTACATGTTTGTATTATTTTGATGGATTTGAAGTGGGCAAACCATTTTAAAAGATCAACTATGCTTCAAATAAAAAGGCTTTTTAGGCAGTATGTAAAGTCAGCCATCATCTAAACGTTTATTTCATTTTGTTTTGTATTGAGCGACAACTCTAGCACCTCCAGCTCCTAAGCTTTTACTAAGTAGCTGAGGTGCTCAGGATGGACTGAACTTTCAGTCCTGCCACAGCCTCCCAGAGTGCTAAGATTACAGGTACACACCACCATGCCCACCTCAAGATTATTTCTTTTATGGTGAAAAACATTACACATTCTGAAAAACTTATTAAAAACAAAAAAACTTTCAGAACACAATTTGCTATGTGGCAGGGAACAAAAATATTCTGTTCCTCAACATAGTACTTTTATATTAGTTTCAAAAATCCTATATCATAGCAGAAGAGTTCTGAATAAACATAAAAGAAGGCACAAATTCTTCAAAATCATTGCTTACTTAAAAGTTCACAAGCCCATAAATTCTCAAATAAACTAAGGAAGTAGGTTCTTATCTTAATTTTTGTCACTCAAAAGCTCTGCGATCTTAAGTTATTAAACCTCTTTAGGCCTTACTTTTATCACCTGCTTTAAAACAGAACAAAAAAGAAAAAAATTTGTTGGAACTCATACAAAAACACACAATCTCTTTAACTGTAAAGGTTTATTATTTATAAAAATAAACTATCTTACTTGTTTGGTATTTGAGAGAAGATTTCAGTCACCCACTTTTCCAAAGTATCCAGTGTTTCTTGAAGGGCAGAGAGAGAAAGTGACAAGTAATATTGTTATTTAATGAAGAAATGCATAGATTTTCCACAGATCTTTAGCTACAAAAAAAAAGATGTATTTTACTCTGGGCATTACTTGCCAGCCCTTAACCTGTAATGATTAACAAAAAACATAAGATTAGATAAGAAAACCTTAAAACACATACAATTTTGTTAAGACTCTGATTTCTCACTGGTAGTCAGAAAAGACATACAAGTAAAAAGAAAAGGAAGAAAAAGAAAATGATGGGGAGAAAGGGAGGGTGGGAGGGGAAAAAAGACACAAAACAAAAAGGGTGTGTTTAGGCTACTATGAAAGGTCAAGAGGTAAGAATGTGCCAACCACTTTCCCATATCCTTTCCAAAATTTACTTTAGCAAGGTTTAGGAAGATTTCTCCACAGTAACCCACACTATTCACCCTTCTTTTCAGCATCAATCAGTACTTTTATATTCTACTTGCACATACTTGTCAATATCTTCACACTCTACTATACTTTGAGGTTTCACCCTTTATGTTTTCTTAGTTTTCAAGTCTGTATGATTTGTATATTCTAAATTTTGATTCTTACTCATATGTCATATGAAATTCTTCTGAAACTTTTAGTAAAACACAAGATCGAAATGAAAAAGGAAACCGTATGGCTCTATGCAAGTAGTCCATCACTAGGTTATTACTTCAGTCCATAAAATACATGCATTTCACTAATTAGAAGCCCAGGGGTATAGCTCAAGTGAAGAGTATAAGCACAGAATGTGAGTTTCTAAGTTCAATCTCTACCTTCCATGCCATAAATGACATAAGATGCAAATTACACTAATCAGGTATTGAATTTATGCTGTATTATTCATACAGATGGCTGACTTATAAACAGCACTCAAAATGCTGAAGCTCCAAAATTTGATGGAATTAGATAGTATATAGTTTACTGAAACTCTATGCCTTGTTTTAAAAATCTGCAATAACCATTAATAAGCTCTTGTACTGGTTATCACTGAGGAAGAGAATCCAAAAGAAATAGAGCATCCAGTTGAAGAATGAAAGTTCATGAAATAATTTGGAACACAAATAATTAAAAAGTACAAGTTAATTTACATGCCAAACACGGAATTCCTGTTTTGACCGGTATAAAAGGAATACCGAAACAAGTCTGTAGTTTAAACAGAAGAATAATATCATGTCCATAATTTTGTGTTCGAATCAAACTGAACTGAACTGATTTTCATTAAAAATGGAAAAATGTTTATACATAATTGCCAAATCACCTCTGATCTTAATTTTTACAATGTATAGAGCAAAATTTTAGAAAAAAAATAAAATGAGGGTGAAAGGGTTTAGTTTACAAAAAGAATTGTGCAAACTCTGACTTTTTTCTAATTTTGAGACATCAGTCAAAGTTGCTAAATTTGCCCAGGCTGGGCTCACATTTAACAATCCTCCTGCTTCTATCTCCCAGGGTGCTGGGGTTATAAGAGTATACCACCATATTCAGGTCTGTGCAACTTTTGATTCTCCCAAAATAATAGCCTGCTGTTGACAGAAGCCTTATCAAGAACTTAAACTATTTATTAAGAAATATTTTGTATTGTACATGTTTTATGCACAGTGAAAATACGTAAGAATCATGGAAGATCTTTTACTAGAAAAAAATACACTGGAAGATAACTGCTCATGTAGTGATAATCAGTACCACAGTATTTTTAAGCAAACAGTCACCAACACTTGAGTTTATTGCACAGCAACAGGTATAGATACAAAACTATTATAGTAGTACTAACAATAACCACAATGAGTTTTATGCAGTTCTGCCTTAACAGTGCATCTTTATGTTTGTTTACATTTATACTGTGAATGACACTATATATAGGCTGCATGTGAGCACAAGTTTCTGTTTCATTTTGCAATATTCAGGATTAAATCTAGGGCCTTGTCCATGCTAGGCAAGTGCTCTACTTCTGAGCTACATCCTAAACTCTTTTGATTTTTATTTTGAGATGAGGTCTTGCCTAGCCAACCTCAAACTTAAAATCCTCTTGCCTCAGCTCCCAGAGACACCATTGTACCTGGCTTCAAGTTTTGAAAAATTTTCATTTTTTATAATAAACTTGTATATATTTTATGTGTAAATCAAAGACAATGATCTACAGATATCTCATAATTTAGGATAAACTTTTTTCTTAATTTTTTGATATTTCTAGGCTACATGGTTTATCTGTGTTTTTCAAACTACTACAAATCTTTTAAAAAAAAAGTTATATAAGAGGACCCATGCAGCTCCGACTCCATTGTTCAAGGATCAGTTGTACTTCAGAGTAACTCTAAGGGTAATAATGGATGATATTACCTTTAGACTGAACAACTAAAGTCATATAATGAGCAGAGTAGTAACACATCCAGAATTCTCTCAGTCTAGCATGTGTATCAATATTATTCTTTTTTGGCTCATGCTTGAGAGTCTCAGCATTTCCTGTAAAAAGATAAAAAAAAAATATTAATATTTTAGGATATATTGAACAGTATTATAAAAGTTCACTGAATTACTATGTTAAATGTCTTCTGCACCAACAATGCAATGTTTTACTATTTTACTTGACTCTTTATGAAATAACCCAAATGACTCAAGAATATTGAACTAGTATGCAATAGTGATATTAAACAAAAATCAAAAGAAACAATTCTGAAGTATATTTTAATATACAAGGATTTTATCTCTGGTTGGGAACTACTCAAGTTTCCTTGCTTAGTAGTCTAGTAATTAATTCAGGTTTGCTCTCTGCATTATTTCACTAACATTCTGCCTAGTTATTAAAAATAAATAAATCTAGAATGTATATAAACTATATAAAACACAGAGGTAAGCAAGACTCCCTTTGAAAAAAGTATACTTCAGATCAACTCAACCATACCAGTTTCTTCTCTTGGCCATAGGATTAATATTAGGCTACAACTGAGCATTACCATCAATAAAAAGCCATTATGAAAAACAGATACCAGTAAAGTAAAATAAAATTAGATCACTGTTCAAAAGCTATTAGAGATTATTTTTCGGGAAGGTGGGTACCAGGAATTGAACTCAGGACCTTGCACTCACCAGGGAGGTGCATGTTGCTGAGCTATATCAGGTTTGGGGTAGAGTACAAAATATACAATCAGATAAACAGATATTCAAATCCTTCATCCACTACTTATTACCAACGTGACTTAAGCAAATTAGGTAACTTTCCTGAGCCTATTCCTCTATCTTTAAATGGAAGTGATAATGGTACCTATTTCTTAACATTGCAATAAAGAACAAATAAGATAATTCATGCACTGTTGGCAGAGTACTGGGTCCTGCAAGGAATCACAAACTGTTAGGTGCTTTCCTTGCTATATTCAGTGTTACAGAACCAAATGCCGTCATACTTTGAAAATCACCAGCTTTCCTAAAAGATAAAGTGTACTTAACTATTCTAGCTCTATAATCTTTTTTTTCCCCCTTGGTACCAAGAATCAAACTCAGGACCTCATGATTGCCAGGCAGGCACTGTGCTACTGAGCTATATATATCCCTGGCCCTATATCTTTTTTTTTTTTTTTAAAGAGGATAAAACAGAATAAAACCAATCAAAACAAACCAGCGTTAGACATACAGGACTTCAAAACATTACAAAATCAACAACGGTTACCAAAATGCCTTTTGATGTCTTCAAAATAGCTACACATAATGGCCCTGAAGCAAGGCCAGCAGATCGCTGTAGCTGCTGGTTTCAAAAAGGAGCCTAAAGAGAATTCTTTCTGTGGTCTGTTGGCCATTTCAGAGCTTTGGAAATGGAATGGTCAATTCATCAGAAAGAAATAGCAGCTGAGTATGGCGGACTTTAGGGGGCCTGCAGGGGAGAGACCCTGGTGCCTCGGGGCCTGCACCATGCGGTTGACTCGGGGTGCCGGGAGAACAAGGAGCTCTTCCCCTCTCTGGGGGGGCAACTGAGAGTGTGGCAGACTTTCAGCTGCCTGAAGGAGAGAGACCCTGGCACGTCGGGACCTGCACAGTGCGGTTGACTCGGGGTGCCAGGAAAACAAGGAACTCCTCCCCTCTCTGGGGGGCAGCTGAGAGTGTGGCAGACTTTTGGCAGCCTGAAGGAGAGAGACCCTGGCGCATCGGGACCTGCACCATGCGGTTGACTCAGGGTGTCAGGAGAACAAGGAACTTCCCCCCTCTCTGGGGGCGGCTGAGAGTGTGGCAGACTTTCGGCAGCCCAAAGGAGAGAGACCCTGGTGCATCGGGACCTACACTGTATGGTTCGCTTGGGGTGCCAGGAGAACAAGGAACTCTTCCCCTCTCTGGGGGGCAACTGTGATCCTGCCTGCGTGTGGGCTGAGAATCAGACATCTCATGTTGTCCTGTTCCCCATCCTGTGTCCCCCCCACCCTCTCCCCCCTGCCTAGCAAGTGGGAGCCAGTGAACTATACATCTTGTGAAAAGATTGAATATGTTATTTAGTATGAGCTCTCCATATGCAAAGATAAGGACAACCATTTGGAAGAAAACAAGAGACAATATGACAGATAGTGAAGATCTCTGGTTGTCTAGCTTTGAAATTTATGCTTTCTTATGTCTCATTCTGTTGTTTTGTTGTGTTTAATTTTACTCCCTTTTAAAATAAAATTTTAAAAAATTAAAAAAAAAATAGCTGCACATAACTTTGGACACAGTAAAATCAAACAGAACAAAATAAAATAGAAACAATAAAAAAAAACAATGAATGCAATAGAGGATTTCAAAACAAGTCAATCGTAAATCCAAAATTGCTACTGTAATATATCTTGCCATCTTTGAAACAACTGCTCCTGCCATCAGACATAATCACACAAAAGAGAATAAAACCCAACCCAACAAAATAATAGAAATGATACAGAATTTCATAACAAGACCATAACGAATCAGCAATGGCTACAACCCTCAGAAGCAGATGCCCCCTAAATGCCACACTGCATAGTGCTATCCTCTGAACCTATGATCAGACCATTGGCCCTAGACCTGCAATGTCAGTGAAACACCAAAGCACCACAGGCATCCAATTGCATTTCACCTTGATAGCTATCATCACAGCCTGTGTTTTTTCAGATAAGCTGGTCCCCTGGGGTGGGGGGCAGGAGGGATTGGTATTTCTTGTTTGCCAGCCCATGCATACAGAAGGGGCTGGGGTCTGGCTGTTCCCAGTTTGCCGGCGGCCCACACATGGTACTGGTCCTCATCCTGGGCATGCTTTGCTGGTGTGACCTTGTTCTCTCTCCCCACAGTCTGTAAATGGCACTGACTCATGGGGAGAGGCTTAGGTCTGGCTGTTCCCAGTCCATAGGTGGCCTGCACATGGCAATGGTTCCCAGACTGGACAAGCTTGCTGGTATGGTTTTGTTCTCTCTCCCCCCAAGACCACAAATGGTGCTGACTCACAGGGAGAGACTTGGGTCTCACTGTTCCCCATCTGGTGGCAGCCCACACATCCTACTAGTTCTCAGACTGGGCTTGCCTGCTGGTGTGGCCTTGCTCTCTCTCCCTCACAATTATTATTTCTTTATCAGAGTTTTTTATTCCTAGTTTTATAGGAAAATGAAATATGATGACTTATTATCTTACCCCAAAAGAACTTTCCCATGGGATGTCCAGGTCTAGCAAGACTTCCAAACAACATCTCCTTTCTGTTTGCATCAGAAGGTCTTGCAAGTTGATATTCTGTCAATTTTAAAGAAACACTTTCAATAAAATAAAATTCCAGTAACTGCTTTATTGTCTGGAAATTCAAGCTTACAAAGTAACAAAAATTAACTTTATAAACTGTAAGACCGAAGTTGGGAACTCAAGGACTCAGACTTAGTTCTATCTTTTAATTTGTTACTTTGGGTAAATCAACCAGCTTCCCTGAGTTTTTCCTCTTGTTTTTCAAATGACACAAAGATAATTAATGATCTAAATGTTTTAGCTGTAGGTTTCTAGGTCTAAAAATTTACTGAAGAAAGTGCTAATACAATGTCAAATCATATTCTTTCTATCTGCGAACTTAGCATTGTATATCACTTAAATTTCCTCCAAAAAGTCAACGCTATTGGTAATAAAGCATGATTCTTAAGAACAATCACTTTGAAATCAGACATATTTAACTAGTGCTAAAGGCTAAATATGTATGTTCCCCTGAAATTCATATGTTCAAACTTAATCCCTAATGCAAAGGTTTTTTGAAAGGGGGTCTGTAGGGAGAGAATTAGGTCATGAAGTGCCCTTTATGAATAAGATTATAAAAGACACTACAGAGAGCTTCATTCCCTGTTCTGCCACATAAGAACATAGGGAAAAGCTGAACATCTACCAAGAGAAAACAGACCATCACTAGAAACAAATCCAATGGCACTTTGACTTTGGACTTCTCAGTCTCCAGAACTGTGAGAAATAAATTTCAGTTTATCAGTCATCCAGTTTACGGTATTCTGTTACAGCAGTGCAAACAGACTAAGGTAGCCAATAGTCCAGTTCTGTCAATAACTAGGCTATACAACCTTGAGGAAGTTACCTAACCTAAGAGGAAGTGACTCCACTTCTGCATCTACATTCATCCAGCATGTGCAAGGCTCTGGGTTCCATCCCCAGCATACAAAAATAAATGACCCACTTCTGCATCTATCAAATGAACTTAGAACCTAAGCTCTTACGAGTCTTAATACAGATTAAGAAAGATATATTCTTTCAAAAAGTACTTCTGAACACCTGCTATGCATCAGATACTACCAAAATAGGTTTTGGCAGTAGAAAGATAACAACTAGAACCAAGATTTTATCCTCAAGGAGTTTACATTCTTACAGAGGAGACAAGTTATAAACAAACTAATAGATTTTAACATATGGTCAGCTAAGGATGAGTGTGATAGAGAGGTTTCTCAAAATTAAAAGAAATAGTCCAAAACATTATTAAATATATTACTTAGGGTTTTAGTTACTTCAACTATAAATATATAACTGTTTCTATAATTAATAAATTCAAACCACAAAGCAACTATGGATATGTAACAAGTAACAAAAATCAAACTATGTATTAGAACAATATAGTTAAAATGAAGCCTCAGGCAAAAAAAAGAATGTGAGCTTTTAAAGTTTTAAGAACTAACATTAGCTTTACAAATTAGATTACTGTCTTATAACAGTTAGCCACTATGGTAAAATCCTAAACAAATAAGCTAAAATGTACCATCCTTTTGATTAACTTCAAAACTATCCCAAACAGAACATTTACTGACTTTAGGAATAAATATGACCCATCTATTGTAATACTGCCTTTTTAAGATACAAAGATAAAATCAGATGTTGTGGCACAGTCCTGCAGTCTCAACACTTGGGACCATGAGCCAGGAGAATCACAAGTTTGAGGCCAGCCAATGCTGTAACAGTGAGCTTGAGGTCAGCATGAGCTATATAGTGAGAACCTGACTCAAAATAAAAGGATAAAACGGTTTAATAAGAATGATAAATGTACTAAGAAAGTACTTCAATGAGAGAAAAAAATGGCAGTAAGAGATAAATCATTTCTTTTACCACTGTCAACAGCTTCAACTTCACGGTCTATTGCATCTCTGATCATCAGTGGATGAATAAAGAACTGAGCCCACCTGAAAAGCAAAAGAAAATAAGCATTTCTGTTTTTGTTCAGTTTCTTCAATCAGCATCTTTTTAAAGTGTTACCAAGTTGGATAGACATTTAGTCCAGTTAATGAAAAGATGCTAGATTTTGTCAAATGCTTTTTTTGTCCACAGAGAATGAGATGTAGTTTTTGTCATATACTCTATTTACAGTAACATACCATATTGATTTTTCACATGGTAAACTTTGCATTTCTGGGATAAAACCAACTTGGTCATGGTGTACAATTCTTTTTACATGCTGTTAGATTCAGATTTTGATGGGGTTATCCATATTAGGATTTTTGTATCTGTATTTGTAAGAGATACTGGTCCTTGGTTTCCTTGTGATAACACTGTCTGGTTGTAGTTATCAGGGTAATATTGGTTTAATAGAATAGTTAGGAAGATTATTTGTTTCTCAGAAGTTTGTAAAATATCAGTGTTAATTATTTAAACAGTTGACAGAATTCATCAAGAAGTCATCTGGGCCAAAACTTCTCTTAGAAAGTTTTTGGTTACTAACACAATCTGTTGGTACAGATCCATTCAGGTTTGCCTTGAGACAATATAGTGTCTTTCAAGTAATTTATTCATTTCATCTGGGTTATCTAATTTGTTGGAATATAATTCTCCATGGTAAAACCTTACAGCCTTGTTATTTTGGTAAGACTGGTAGTAATGTTCCTACTCTCATAATTGATTTATATCAACTGAGACTTTTTTCTTGTTCAATCTAAATTGAAAGTCTGTCAATTTTGCCAATCTCTAAAAATAATTGTTTTTATTTTGTTAATTTTCTGTGGTATTTATTTTGTTGTTGTTGTTGTTTTGCTTAGGTTAAGGCAAGGTTTCACTATGTGGTTTAGGTTAGACTCAACCTCAGGGTAAGCCTTCGGCCTTAGCTTCCTGAATGCTGGGATTACCAGCATGAGCCACCATATGCAGCTTCTCTGTTGTGTTTCCATTTTGTTTTATTTCCACTATGCTTTTTATAACGTCCTTCCTTCTGCTTACTTTTGGTTTAATTTGCTCTTCTGAGTCTAAGATATTGTCTTAATCCTCTATATCCTTATGAAGATTTTCCTTGCTGGATATAACAGTGCACACCTGTAATACCAGCACTAGTGAGGTTAAGGCAGGAGGAGGCCAGTCTGGGCTACACAGTGAGTTCAAGGTCAGCCTGAACTACACAAGACCCTGTATCACAGAGAGACAGAGAGAAAGAGAGACAGAGAGAAAGAGAGAGAGACACAGAGACAGAGAGAAAGACAAGAGCGAGACGGAGACAGAGAAAGCAGGTAGGCAGGCGGGCGGGTGCAGGGTCAGGCAAGCAAGAAAAAAAGAAAAGGAAAACTGAAAAGAAAATAAAAAGAAAAAAGAAAAGAAGGAAGGGTGGACAGGTATTTTCTAATTATCATTTCCTAAGAAAGGTGTACTAAATCTCCCACTATGTTTGGTTAACTGTGTATGAAACAAAAGCAAACATATAGTTAGTTGTAAGTAAAGGTCTCCCCTCAAAGTATTCCTGATTTTTTCTTAAATTTACAGACAAGACCCTGGGCATATTTACATTGCCTTCTTTACATACATCTCTAATCTTCTGTTATTTTGGCAAAAGGTTATAAAAAAGTAAAAATTGTATCCATTTTAATAAAATTTTGGCATTAAGCCTAAGAATTGTTAATTTAGGACTTCAGGGACACAAATATTAAAATAGTGAAAATACTGGCAGTCTGTTTTTAATATATAGGAATTTGCACAAAAGATTTTTTAAAATTAATCTTTTAAGAAAGACTGTATTTTAAGAAAATTTAACATCTGTTATAGAAAATTTTCTGGTTGTCTTTTATTTCATGGTAATGTTTGTTACATAGGTATTGCACTGATTCAACAAATATCTGTGTATCAAATTCTTGAACTATAATATATCAAAAAAAATAGACACAATTTCTGCTCAAAGAGATTACTTTACGGTCTGGGGATATGGCTCAGGGGCACAACGTCTGCCTGGCAAGCGTATGATCATGAGTTGGAGTCCCAGTACCAAAAAAAAGAGATTACTTTATACTGAACAAACTCAGGATTTCTTTCTTTTTTTCTTTTTTCTTTTAATTTTACATTTATCTAGAGTTTGGTATAAAGTGACTCCTTTTCTTCCAATGTGGACTTTACTGATAACAACCTTGTGATATCAAATCTCTTACTAATAGCCTACAATAGACACAAACTTTCTAGAAGTTTTACAATGAATATCAAGTTTTTTTTTTTAAAGGTCCTAAAAATGTACCTAATAATTTTATCTACTGGAACTTAACAAAACACCTAAGGATGTATATAAGAGTTCAGGACATTTACCTTAGCATTATAGTAGTAGAAAACTATGAACAACTATTCAAGAATATGTTAACTAGCTGAACACATTAAGGTACAGTATTTCTATACAATGTAACAAATATATAATCATGTAAAATGGCTTATAAATTATATAATTATAAATAAAAACATTTATATGTTATAAAAATACAGGTTATTAAAGGGTATGAATCATATGATCTCAAATAAAAATATGTATTTGGCTGTATGTAGCTATATAATCAAAATGCTAACTGGCTATTTCTAGACTGTGAAATTAGAAGCAATCTTCTGTTTTTCCACATTTTCTACTAAATTAGAAAACATTGCAATGAGTCAATATGGGATACATTTAAGAGTTTCAGTTCAATCTTTAACACAAAAACAAAATTACTACACAGCAAAAGTCAATACATACAATAGTTTTTTTTTTTTTTTTCCCAAAGAAAGTATTTGGACCATTCTACAGAATTAGAATACTCCTTGAAATGAAATATCATAGAACATGTCCAACATTTTTATTTTTTAAATTTTTGTTTACTTATTTGTCTTTTTTGAGACAGGGTCTCACTGTGCAGTTCAGGCTGGCCTTGAGCTCACTTTGTAGCTCAGGCTGGTCTTGAACTCACAATGCTTCTCCTGCCTCAGCCTCCCAAGTGCTGGGATTACAAGCATGTGTCACCACATCCAGCTTAACGTTTTGATTTGTAAGATGTTATTAGATAATTAAAATAAAAATATACTTTGATTTAGTACCTATCCAAGGCTTCCTTGAAGTATTTTCTCTGGACATCGAACTGAAAGACTGTCCGCTCACAATCAGTTGAGGCATTGTCACTGCCTCCATGTTTCTTTAGGAAAGCATCGAATCCATTCTCATCTGGGTATTTCAAGCTACCCATGAATACCACTAAGAGACAAAAACAGAAAATCACACACAAAAAGATATGTATGATATTTTTATTATCAAAATACTGTTTTTTGGAGTGCTGAGAACTGAACTGAAGGTCATTTGGCAATACATCTCCAGATTTTTTAAATTTTGAGCCAGGGTCTCATTAAGTCACTAATGCCTATGCTGGGCTAAAACTTACAATTTTCCTGCCTCAGCCTCCCAAAGTACTGGGATTATTTGTATGTACCATCACACCCCACTTGAACTTTCTTGTTTGTGTATAGAAAAACTGAAAGAAAGTATAGCAACAAATTAACAATAGCTATGTCTGATTAATTCTTTATTAGACTGCTGCTTTCACAATGTTCTATCATGCTCATATTTTACTTTTATATTAAGAAACATTAATCACTTATATTTACGACAAATAAATGTATAACATAAAAATGTTGAAATTTAAATATAAGCATATATGCAATTAACTGCTATCATGAAAACTTGTAAGATGGGAAGTTTAGGCTCAAATAGCTTAGAAAAATATTTTTTAAATGAGTAATTCAGAAAAAATACGGATTTATATATATATGCAACTGTGTAGCATCCACATAGGTTTTATTCAGCTATATCGATAATTAAGCTGAAACTTTTTACTTTGTTTTTTTTTGTATTGATCATACCTTTTTACTTTTCTGTGTTTCTAATGTTCTGGTATTCTATGCTTCTAATGTCTCTGATGTTCTGTGTTTCTAACGTTCTCTGTTGCTGAGCCTTGCTAATTATAAAACAAATGCCCCCAAAAAGGGCTAGACAATTCCTAGACAATGGTAATCATCTTCTAGTCTGTTGGCTATACCACACCTGAATAATAATGCCTATATTTGAAAACAGGTTTCATTCTAATCCTCAGTGTAAGTACATTTAAGGAGATTAAGTCTCCCTCATGATATTCATAAATAAGAAGTCTCCTTAGCTTTTTCTCTTGTTGAACATAACAGTAAAATCTTGGATGGCAAGTAACTTGTTCTGTGAGTGTTCCACAAGATGAGCAAACATTTCTAATAAATTGTAATTCAATAAACAAGCATATGAGTAGTACATGATGCCAAACATCACATGATCACCACTGAGCCAATGGTTCCTCCCACCCTCCTCCCCACTCTCTGCAAGATTGTAGGTGATCATCTCCTGATAGCAAGAGGTTTTGTAGGAGATCTTATCTACAGAGGAAGAATTCCTCAATTCAAACAAGATTAGAGAGATGTATAAAATGTGAGAAATAGTGCAAAATTTTGTAGAAAAGCACCATCTGAATAAAGCTGTAGCTGTGGGCTGTGAATCTGTTTAACACCAACACAATGTCACATTTCCACGAAATCCTCAAAAAGAAACAAAAGCACGTGTCATTGCATAGGTTCCTTGTTATTAAAGTTGCGTGAAAAAAAGATTCCACTGAGCCAACAGGCAACAGTGATTCCATTAGTGATAATGAAAGTTATCATACATAATAACCCTGCTCACTTTTTCTCCTTCATACCAGCCAGGAAGATTTTCTAAGGGGCAAGTTAATATGTTTATTTTTCTTTGTATTTTGTTTTTCCTTATTATTTTATATTATATTACAATACTGTAATATAATATATGAATATTTTGGGGTGGTAAAGTGAATCATCTCTGAGTTTCTCTTATTTCTTAAAGGGAAATTCACTTTGATAATACAAGTGCTTTGTATTACAAGCATGTTTTCAGAACAAATTATTCTTGCAACGGTTTTACTGTACATCATACTTCTATCAAATACGTATGTTTGAAATCAACTCATACTTATTTGGAGAAAAAAAAAACACTTGGGAATGATATTTTACAAGATCTTACTGTGCTCCAAAAAGTGTGCCAGCCCAGGCAGGTCATCTGGATCAGCAAAACTCCCAACTCCAACACAAAGAGCCGCTGCAGACTGGAGGAAATAAAACACATACAAACAGCAGAATCAGTGTTAAAGGAATATATTAGCATCTCCTCTTAAGGATTCATTTGGAGATGAAGTTTTCCAATGGGAAACTAACAAAATTCTTTCCCTGAGAATCAGGAGGAGCAGCAAAGTGAAACTCACCAGAACTGTGTCAGTTTCACCCTGCTGCTCCTCCACTTGCCATCCTGCCAAATGCTGAACAGGTGCAGACCTAAGGAAAAAAGCAGAAACAGACAGAAAAAGAAAAAAAAAAAAAAAAAGAAAAAAGAGAGAGAGAGAAGACAGACTGGCCAGCCCACCCAATTATCATGTCAGAATTTCAGAATTATGAACCAAGTTTGTTCCCTGAATTATCAGATTTTGGAAATCTGAAAAATTAACAATATTTAAGGAGATTAAAGATCTCTAAGCAATTAAAAACCTCTGTGTTCAGTAACTAGACATGAACTCTCTCAATGTTACTCAGTTTTCTTATTAAAATAAGGAATAAAATATTTTAGAAAAATATCTAAAAAAATAATAATTAAAGGTAAAATATTTAGCTATTAAAAGGTTATAGAACTAGACTTTAAAGAGGCTTTTTAGTTCTTCATATATAGCATACATTACTTATCAGGCTAACTTCAATAAACCTTAATGCCTTGGGAAAATTGGTTTTTAACAAAATAGATGGCCATGATGTATACCAAACCCTGCACGTAAAATGACTGGGGCACACGATTGTATCATTGTAGATGAAAGTCAGAAAAACAGTCAATTTGAATAAAGATACGATGGTGAATACTTAGTTTCCCAAATGAATCCATTTGGTGAAATCAATTGTTGTGATAAAGTTATCCTCATAACAAAAAAAACTTTTAGAAAATAGGGAGTATCTGGTGTACAATCCAACCATATGTCAGAAAATGAAAGTATATTTTTAGAAGAACCAAAGAGCCTCACTTGATACTACATATCTCAACGTTGAAGACTTAGGCACATAAACTCAGTTAAAAACATGGAAGAATATCCACTTCTTCAAACCATAGTCTAACCTTTCTGTGATGTTTAATAGGTGCCTAACCTGCTTTCAGCTCCAACCACCCCATAAAGATTTCTTGTCTCGACCAGCAGGGTTGAAGACATTTTTGAATAAGATGACTTATACCACAGTCTATCAGTCAGGTTTGACCACAGCAATAACAGGCTCTGCGACTGCTAGAAAAGAAATTCATACTTGAGAATTTTCTACCCAAGAAATTCATACTTGAGAAATTCATATGTGAGAATTAAGAAAGCCTTGAACAAATAATTCAGTATATCATACTAAAATTTCAATCTTATCAAACTTTTAGATCAAGAACAACTTTTAGAAGGGAAAAATTAGAGGAAAGTTTAAAAAGATATTTCAGAAAAGTGATTAGGTAAGGGTCTATAAAAAAACAATCAGTTATTTTGCTACTTCCTTTATTAATTCTCATATTTACCTTAAACAAGGTTTGTATTTCTCAAATAAATATCAAGTCATAAAACTGCCTTATAATGTATAGCACTCCTAAGGTATCTCTTGCCTACACTAATCTATTTTGTTTCCTTTTCCAGATGCTTATTTATTTAATGAACTTTAACTGTTTTCCAGTTTATGGAATGACACATTCTTTCCTTTCACTAGGGTACTTACTGATTCTGAATCAAAATCATTTCTCATCTCCAAAGCACAATTACCTTATTAGTTAATAAAAGATACCAAAAAAGACCAAAGCACAGGGAAAAACTACTTAGAGACACACAAAGAAATTTCTTATAGATAGAAAATACAGAAAGATGACATAGCAAGACTCTGTCTCAAAAAAAAAAAAAGAAAGAAAGAAAGAAACTAACTTACAGGTAACAAATATTCAGTGAAGTTATAACACAATCAACCTTATAGCTAAAATAGAAATCAAAAATTATGTGATCATTTGACCTTAAGAAATGAAAAGAGAGCTGGGGATTTAGCTTAACGGCATAAGCACCTGCCTTGCAAGCACAAGGTCATGAGTTCGATCCCTGGTACTGATAAAAAAAAAAAAAAACAACTAATGTTCAAGAAATGAAAAGAGAGAAAAACAAAAAGCCTAAGATTATCCAGAAAGATAGGGAAAAAACTAGAATTATTTTTAAACTGGGTTTTCTATTCTTCCTATTCTGTGACTTTTATAATTTCTTCTTTCATATTATTATTCTATTTGAAATTATTAAATTTATTTTTCATTAAAAGTACATTAATTCCTTTTGTTTATAAAGACTTTAGTATACACTATCAATATATTCACCCTCCCACACCAAGAGTTTTGAGTTTCATCTGTAAAGCTTTCCACAGTAATCCCTTGGTCTCTCATGCTACACAGAAATAGGTATTACTGAACATTAAAGAAGAAGATGCAAAAAGCTTTTTTTTTCTTCTTTTTGGTGATGTTGGGGACTGAAGACAGGCCTTCACATATGCTAGGCAAGCATTCTACTAATAAGATACATAAAGCTTAGAAGTCCAACTCAATCTACACGACAACTTAGTAAAAAAAAAAAACTAACAGTCATTTTTAAAAATTCACAAAGAATGACTATCAAAAGATTAATTTGGTGAAGTGTCATATGCATATAGTCCCAGCTACTCAGGAAACTGAAATGAGAAGATCACTTGAGCCCAAGAGTTTGAGACTTAACTGGGAACATACTCTCATCTCAATAAGATAAAACAAAACATCTTTAAACTCACATTTTCATATCTTTGAAGGCAGACCACTTTTATGTATTCATATAATACCTAAAATTTAGACTTAATAATCTGACTGAAACCCTGTATATGTAGATTGTACCATGTTGAATGCATTGTCATATTCAAGAGACTAACTTCAATAAAAATTTGCTGGTCAATACTACTGTAATGCCTCCAAAATATTCTCCTCTAATATGAGAACTCCCCACTACAAAATAAAGGCACTCTTCATGAGGGAAACTCTATTAAGGACATTTCTATTTTTTAACTGTTATAAGCTCAATTCTTTAACTTCTATTAAACCCTTTAAATGTACATATTTGGCCTAGTCTTTAGTGCTTCCCAATAAAGAGATAAATGAAATTCAATCACCTAAACAGAAATTACAACTCTGGGTTTAAGTGAAGATTATATACTAACTTCATTCTCTGCTTTCTCCAGCCTCTCTAAAAATAATGCACTCTTGGTACCCCCTCAAAAAAAAAAACCTCATTAGGACCGGGGATTTAGCTTGGTGGCATAAGCGCCTGCCTGGCAAGCACGAGGTTGTGAGTTTAATTCCCGGTATCAAAAACAAAAACCAAAAAATGCACTCTTTTATTCCTCACCCCAGGCTGAAATGTATGCCAATCCTTATCTCCTGGCATTTGTTTTTAAAACATACAGTGTATATAAATACACATAAACTCAAATATTGCTATTGATTACCTCTGAGAGGTTATAGGTAATTTTTATTTCGGTTTTCTTTATATTCAATGGCTTTTATAATGATTATTTCTTTTCTAAACAGAACAAAATGTGTTTAAAATATAATTCCTATAGAACAGACTTTCATTAAAAATCAATAAATACATACTCCCTTTTGGCCAGTAAGACATAAATCATGAGCTTAGTAGTTATCTCAAAGAATTCTCAAATTTTAAAATGATTAAATAGACAAAAATCACACCTGTTTTTCAGTGGTTTTTTTCCTAGGCTCTGCCCTCTCTTCTAATTCTTCCAATTCATTATCCTCAGTATCAAGATCATCATCATTATGTTCATTATCATCTAATTCTTCTTCTTCATCATCAAAACCTTCTTCATCATCATCTTCTATCTCGGCTCCAGAATCCTCATCATCATCATCATCATCATCTTCTTCTTCTTCTTCATCTTCGTCTTCCTCATCCTCCTCCTCCTCTTCATCATCTATTGTGTTTCCTGTTTTACCTTCCATATTACTTAGATCTGAAATCAAAAGTGCCTGCAATCCATTCTGTAATTTGATGTATCTGAAAAAAATTAACAAAATATTTTAATTGATTTTACTATACCAATACAAATGATGAGATTAATAATTTTAAGAAAAAACATCAATCCAAGCATACACACACACAGAGACAAAAACTAACATTTTGGGTAGTACTCATCTATCCTCTTATCCACAGTTTCAGTTACTCACTATTAACCATGGTTTGAATATTCTAATTCAAACATTTCAACTTACACAGAGTTCTAAAGTACGTGATGAAATCTCACATCATCCTATTTTATCTAGTCAAGGATACAAAATCACCCCACTGCCCAGCACATTCACACTGTAAATGCTACCTAGTCATTAGTTACTTAGTAGCTATCTTGGTCATCAGATATAATGTTGTGGTATCACAGTGTTTATGTTTAAGTAATTCTTAATTAACTTATAATGCCCCTCAAAGCTTAATAAACATGCTAATAATTTAGATATGCTAAAGAGAAGCATAAAGTGCTTCCATTAAACAAAAGGTGAAAGTGCTGAATGCAATAAGAAAAACTTACATGTTGAATTTGCTAAGATCCACCATACAGGACAAAGAAACTTCTATTGCTTTTGCTATCACACCATAAACAGCAGAAGTTATGGTCACAAGGTACAAGGAATGATTAGGTAAGAGTTAAGATGAAGAAGGCATTCAATTTGTAGGTATATGTATGCATTAAATGTATAGGGTTTGAAGTATTCATGATTTTAAGCACCCCTTGGAAAAAATCCTCCAAAGATAAGGAAAGACTACTGCATTTACAAAGTAATCAGATCAATTCAGGTGGGGAGAGAATCTCAAAAACTAATCAGTGTCTAAACAACTAGAGGGAAACAAAGGAACATACTTCACTTTGAAGTCTAAACTATTTAAATATATTTACATATTCACATGTTTTAAAAGTTGATCATATAATAACCCTACCACTTAGCCTCTATTTTTTTTTTATTTAAAGTATTGTACTATATCAGACAACTCAGCCCAAGAGAAACATCCCTCAGTATACATAGCAGTCATGCTAGCTACCTTGTGTTAAAGCAAAAAAAAAAAAAATCATACAAACTTAACCTCTGTTGATTTGCTTTTTTACCATGTATACCAGTCTTGAACTGCTGCCTTAACAGACTAAAGAAATGGTTACCTCTCCAAGAAAACTAAATCCCACAGGCTGGTAATCTGCAGTTTAAAATTACTACAGTAGTTTTGCAACTAGGTGCCTATTACAGACTGCTCCCAGTTATACTAATTCTTTAGTATATTCATTCAAAAAGGGTATACATATATCCTGTATGCATCAGATACTATGACATTCTAGGATAAAAAGAATAAAAACTACAGCCCTCACCATCAGGCATTTACTGTCTAGTAATGAGATAATCAAACCACTACAATATAGAATGACAGACATAAACACATTGCTTTATAAAGAATGAAGCTGTCAAAGAAGGCTCATGCAATAAGGTATACTTAAACCTTAAAGATGTTAAAAAAAAAAGTCAAATAGAAACTAAGAATAATATGAAGAGAAAGACAAAGTCTGTCAGTCTCTGGCTCAAGTACACTGATCATATGAATTTATCTTCTTTCCATATCAAAAATTTCATTTAAATGATAGAAAAATTTTGTGGTGTTAAAAGTCCCCAACTTACGAACAAGTTCTGTTCCAGGAGAATGTTCATTAAGTCTCACAAAATGAGTCTCCTACACCTTTGACACCAACATGTAAAGCACAAAAAAACTTCTCATGTTCCATGATCTTGTCCTTTTTCTTTAGAATGGTGCCAGTGGATGATGTTATAAGAATTAATAATGTCAACCATCTTTTCACCTCAGTCCAATCTCTCAACTATTTTCACTTTTGTTTCCTTGGTTATTGCTTTGCACTTCCTAGAGTCCCCTCCACATCACCATTGCTTTTCCTCTTGCTTCCAGACATCCTGAGCTCTGAATGAACACTGTGCCACTGTACACTATCACACTGCACAGCAAGCACGCAGGCCAATGTCTGGCAGAGACATGAGTTACTGTTGCCATTTGTATGCATCTAGGAATGTTCCTAATGCAAGGTCTGTTCATATCTGTGAAAGTTCACAACTCAACTGGTAGTTAAGGTCTTAATGTTTTGTTTAGGAATAAAATTATGAGTTACACAAAGCAGAAAAGGGTATCATTAACAAATCATAAATTTTTAGAAATGAGAATAGGCCAATTTGATCAGATTAATGTAGAAAACAGCAGAGAAAACCACAGACCTAAATACATGTGATAATATATTGGTTCTTCAAAAAATAAATGAATAAAACTGGAGAAAGCTTAACCTCCAGATCAATAAATAAAAAAGATTAGAAGAGTCTCCAGATAATAAGCTCAGTTATTAATCAAACTGGAAACTCAAAACTTCACAGAATGGAAAAACTGCGATATAACACAATGGAATGCTTTTCACACAATGAAGTATTATAAAACAGCTCAGCAACAAGTTACAATTTTTTCTCTAATAAACAGCATTGAACTCAGGGTGTTGAGCTATATCCCCAGTTCTTTTTAATTTTTTTGAGATAGTGTGGTAGATTAACTTGTAGCACCCAGCTGAAGTGTATCAGCATGGTTCAGGGTGTGAAAGGTCCACTTGAGGATTGTGGCCAACAACGTAAAAGGAGAACTAAAGGGGAAGATGGTATGTTGTTGATTCTCTTGGAGAAGCTTGTCACACTGGTTTTCCTGGTATGAACTCAGTTATTCTCATCATCAGAGGAGCTTGGGACCTCACTGTCACTGAGGATGGTTGTGGTTCTTTTGGGAAGAGCTCTGGCCCTTGCCTTGAGTGTTGCTTCTGGACTCCAGTGGAGATCCCTCAGCCTGCTGGAACAGATCCTTCGTCATGCTTCATCGACTTTCTAGCTTCTACCATTAACCTTTGGACATTCCCAACGCAGAGCCTTGATATAGACTTTCATGAGACATTGTTGTGGAGCTAAGGCTCCATCTGGACTCATGGAGGACACTGCCATGAGCTCCAGGCCTTCAGCTGGACTTGTGCAGGATATTGCTGTGGGATATAGGCCCTCTGCTGGATTCTTTGGGTCTCTAGCGTGTGGCATTTGATTCTTTGCGTGAATGTTATAAAATAATCCTATAAATTATATGTCCTATATTACATCTATTCCTTTGCAAATCCTAACTACAATAGACAGGGTCTCACTAAATTGCCCAGGCTGGCTTCAAACTTGCACATCTTTTGCCTCAGCTGGGATACAGACATGTGCTACCATGACCAACTAAAATGGGTAAATCTGAAAAACACAGTAATGATCAAAAAAGACAAGTCACAGAACACCACAGCCATTTATATAAAGCCAAAAAAAATTTATATAGTTTAGGTTACATTTATATGTGACTGCAACTTTTTTTAAGCAAAGGAACAACAAAAATTCATACTAGTTAAGAGCACGAGAGCAACATGGAAGAATTAAGGAAAGATAAAATAAGCAGGCTGTGGTGGAACAAAACTATAATTCCAGCAGTGAGAGATTGAGGCAGATGACAGACAAGCTTGTGCCCAACCTGGACAATTCAGCAATTTAGTGAGACTATCCAAAAATAAAAAATTTAAAAGAATTGGAATGTAGCTTAGTGTAAAGGCCCTGATTTCAATCCCTAGTACTGCAAAAGGCAAAAAAAAAAAAAAAAAGAAAAAAGAAATTTGTTCCTTTTGATTGGGTCTCATTACATTGCCCAGGTTGGTCTCCAATTCCTGGGCCCAGATAATCCTAATTCCCCTCCATTTCCCCCAAAAGAGGAAAGTTAAACACACAAGATGTGTACATAACAGAGGAAAGGCCGTATGAGGAGATTCCAAGATAGCTACCTACAATATTCAGTTTTCAGAAATACCTTCTCTCTTGGGCCAAGGATGTAGCTCAGCAACACAGTACCTGCCTCAGTAAGCACAAGGACCTGAGTTCAATTCTCAGTACCAAAAAAAAAAAAAAAAGAAAAAGAAAAAAATACTTTCCCTCCTGATACTATCTAAAATAACACACCAGGCAATCTCTATCCTCATTTGTTTGTTCGTCTTTTAAGACAAAGTCTTGCTATACAGTGCATGCTGGTTTTAGACTCACTTATGTATCCCTGGCTGGCCTTGAACTCACAGCGATCCTCCTGCCTCAGTCTCCAGAGTGCTGGGGTTACCGATGTGTATCACCTCACCCAGCTCTATCCTTTTTTAAATCCTGTTTCAACCTTCTTCATACCGTCACTGCTTGACTTTTTTTTTTTTTTGTCTGCACCATTAGAATGCTAACTCAAGAGGTCAGCTTTTTTCCCCCTCATAATTACACACTATGATATCACCTTGCACATACCAAATATTTAAGAAATATTTGAATAAACAAAAGAATGATGATGCCTAAAATGACCAATACAGAGTGGTATGTAAAATCTGTTAAATAAAAACATCAGATAAAACCTAATGCCTAGTTATACTATTTAAATTTGGCAGAAGAAATAAAAGTATATGAGCCAAATGTAACAATAATATGTATCTGGGGAGAGGAGTAGAGAAAGTAGAGAAAGGAGAACTTTCATGCTGCACAATGCCTATTTTTTTTAAGCTTCTGTAATAAAATTATATATGTATAATATTTACAGGGAGCTAACAGGAAAGAATATTGTTAAATTATATTTGAGTAAAGAGAATCTGTACTAAACAAGTCACAAAATTCAGAAGATGTAAAGGAGAAAAAATAGAAATATAATGCTATATAGTAGTTTTTCTTTTAGAGGTAGGATGTTTATGTTTCAAGATTCTCTGTGAGGCTGGGAATTTAGCTCAGTGGTGTAAGCGCCTGCCTGACAAGCATGAGGTTGTGAGTTCGAGGTTGTGAGCTCAATTCCCAGTATCACAAGGAAAAAAAAAAGAAAAAGAAGAAAGAAAGATTCTCTGTGGATGACTGAAGTTGCAGATACCACCAGCCCTATATATCTGATAACCTAGACATTTACTAAGTAACTAAGGAAACAGCAGTAAACACAATGTGCATACATTGGTCAAAAAGATAAATCATGTCTCGCATAGCTTAGAGCAGGTAAGTAAAGGATTTCAAAACACTACTCTGAATAGCAAACAATTTAAAGCATTTATGGATAGCCAGATGTGGTGGCCCACACCTGTAATCCCAACACTCTGAGAGACATAGACAAGAGGACCACAGTACTGAGCCCAATCTAAACAATTAGGTGACTTAAGGCACTACTGTCTTAAAATTTTAAAAATTTTAAGAGATGCAGATGTAACTAATTGTGAAAGGCTTATATTCAATGTTTTGAACATAAGCAGTTCAATCCTTTGAACATAAGCAATACTGCAAATGAATGAATGAATGATAATTTATAACTGCAATATTCTCCTTAATATTTTTAGATCTCAGTTGAGTGAGAGTAACTGAAACCTCAAAAAACAAGACCATGGATAAGAGGAAGACTACTGCATGTTAATTTAAGAAGTTTATAAAATAAAATATCATATACTAAATCAAAGAGCAAGCTGAATACTGTGTTGGGGGGAGACCAACAATGGAGAAGTATTCTATTCATTAAGAGAAAAAAAAAAACAAAGAAAACCAAAGCACTCAGGAGGATAAAACAGGAGGATCACACATTGGAGGCCAGCTTTATTTAGGTACATAGTAAGTTCAAGGCCACCCTTCACAGCCCAACTCTGTCTCAAAAGAAAAAAAAATAAATTAATAAATACAAGATATCTATTATATGAAATAATGATCAACCTCATCAGAAACCAAAGATAATCAAATTAAAACACTGAAATATTTTTCATCTAGCAAATTACCTAAATAAAAATTATTAATAACTAATGCTGGAAGGAGACAAAGAATTCTCCAACACTGCTGATGAATTTTTATAGGAAACAAGGAATTATCAACTTTTTAAAAACACAAATTCTGAGTACCTTTTAACCCAGTAATTTCATTTCTAGGTATAAAACAGAAATATTCATACATAAGGAAATATAATTTCCAATGCAGCAATATTTGTGATAAATGAAATCTTAAATGTCCACAGATACGAGAATATGCAAATAAATTATCTAGTAGCCATACCATGGAAAATATGTACTGGTAATATAACCTTCAAACTTCACTTTTGCATATATAAAGAAAATCAGTGACTCCAGTTCTTGTCATAATTGCTATTTCTAGTCTTGGAAAGATAGTGCTAAATCATTTTAGGTCAAAAGAGTACAATGAGGGGCTTATTCTGTAATTATTTGTAACTTTGCAATATTTCCCCTCCAATCATCAAGCATCATGCCATAGCAATATATATGTACATCCTTGTTCTTAGCAGCACAATTTATAATAGTTAAATCTTGGAAACAGCCCAAATACCCATCAACAAATGACTGGATAAAGAAGTGGCTTTTTTATACAATAGAATGTTTCTCAGTCATAAAGAATGATAAACTTGAGACATTTCTAGATAAACAGATGCAATGTGAGTTATACTTTTTTTTTTGAGACTACACTCTTTAAGTGAAAGGAATTGAACACACAAATTTAAATGCTGCATTGTTTGTCTAGTGTGAGATACCAAAAGGGTAAATAAGGACCAAAATGTATAATAGATATTGGAAAACAGGAAGAAAATGTTCAAATACAAAGGGAAACAAGAAAGAGGGGAGAGGGAAAGGGAGGAAAGGAAAAAAAGAAAAAAAGGATAGAAGAAAAAATGGACCAAAGCTTTTGTAAACAAAGAGGGAAAGAGGAGTTGAAGAGAAATACAAAATGGAAGAGGGATTGGGGAAAAAAGAATTAAGATATATCACAGGTACAAATTCCCTATAATGAATGTGATCTAAAATTACGTGCATCTAAATGTACCAATAAACTTAACTTTAAAAAAAAAAAAAAAGAGACCAGAGGTGGTGGTGCATACCTGTAATCCCAGCACTCAGGAGGCTAAGCAGGAGGACTGCTGCAAGTTCAAAGAGAGTTCAAGGCCAACCTGCAACTACATAGTGAGACCAGCTCAAAAAAAGATGGGTAGGGGAAGCAAGGATATTGCTCAGTGGCATAGCATCTATCTGGTAAGTGCAAGATCATGAGTTCAATTCCCTGTACCAAAACAAAACCAAAAAAAAAAAAGGTACACAAATAGTAAAAGCACTAAATACTGGGCTGGGGATTTAGCTCAGTGGCCTAAGCGTCTGCCTGGCAAGTGCAAGGTCGTGAGTTCGATCCCCGGTACCAAAAAAAAAAAAAAGCATTAAATACTGTACTAACAAAGCACGAAAAAAAGCAAACCCATATTAGGAGACAAGAGGTAGAGGAAAAGGAGAGGAGGAAAAATAAGAAAGGGAGTAGGGAAGGAAAAAAAAAAGAAAAAAATGCAAAACCTGCTTGGTACAATAGTTTCTGCAAATGACAAAGCTCAAAAAAACTACATCTTTTTAAAACATAACACCATGTTACCTCATTTAGTACTCACTACAATCCTACTTTGTTCCTCACATGGCAGTATTTCCACATTTCTCAAGATTCTTCTTCTATAGACCAGCTAGCTATTAGATTATTATATGTGACTAATCATTTTAATAATGGCTTCCAGTGCTCGCTTCGGCAGCACATATAATAATAATGGCTTCCAATATAAGATGGCCAATCCTCTCAGTAAGAGTTGGTGTCTATTTCTACACAACCCTTGAATCTGGGCTATCTCTGTAAGTTTTGCTGCATAGACTGATGAAATTGATGCATAAGTTCTGAAACTCAGAATTCAAGATGCTTTGCAATTAGGGACTGGGGATTTAGTTCAGTGGCATAAGCACCTGCCTGGCAAGTGCGTGGTCGTGAGTTCAATCCCCGGTACCGATGAAAACAAAAAAGATGCTTCGCAAGTTTTGGCTTCATACTAGTGAACTGGTCGGTAACCACTAGCTAGCTGCATGTAGCTAACATGCCTGTAATCCCAGCACATAGTAGGCTGAGGCAGGAAGGAACACCGTGAGTACGAGGCCAGCCTAGACTATATAGGAGTTCAAGGACAATGGCCAAGTGCAGTGAGATTGTGCTTCCAAAAAAAAAAGTTCAAGCTACAAATGAGAAACCATGCACAGAGAGAAGGGTCATCTTTTAGTTGTTATTCTAAGGCCATAGAAATACATAGGAAGATATCTTAGATACCCTACACCAAATAGTCCACCAAATAAATATTGTCACACAAGTGGGTCCAGGTAAAATACGTAGAAAAACTGCCCTAACATCCCACCAATGTGTAAGAAATAACAAATCATTGTTCCTTTGAACCACTAAGTTTTAAAGTTTTTTTTTTCTTATACACTGGAAAAACTCAAAAGATAGAATGTCTCCCATATGATCCAATGATTTTATTTTTTTAATAATTCTACTTTGGGATATATACCCAGAAGAACTTAAAGCAAGAACTCAAACAATTATTTATAAACCAATGTTCATAGCAGCATTATTCACAACCAAAAGACATTTAGAAATAAAACAAATGTCCATCAATGGATAAAAAGATAAAATACAATGCACATACAGACCAGAATATTATTCATACTTTAAAAGGAAATTTTGACACATGCTACAACATCAATCAATTTTAAAGATATACTTGATCACTTTCCTATTTGAAAAAAAGATCTATTTTCTATTATCTATCTTTTGTTTTGCTATTTATAGTGGAGTTTCTCATATAAGAGAAACTATGCAATATCTAATCTTGTGTTCGCTAATTTCACTTAACATTATGGTCTCAAGGTCATCCCATTCCCCACAACTGACTTAAGCTTATCCTTTTTGTGGCAGAGTAGTACTCCATTGCATACAAATACTACATTTTTTATCCATTCATCTGTTGATGGACATACAGGCAGCTTTCAAGATCTGGCTATTATGTTATGAATTGTGCTAACATAAACATGGTATCACTGTAATGATATGTGTAACTCTTTGGAAACGATAGTTTTAGGTTTTCAGCTCTTTCTAAACTTTATTTTGAGACAAGTCTCACTAAGTTGTCCTGGCTAGCCCTGAATGTGTGATCCTTCTGCCTCAGCCTAAATAGATGGGATTTCATGTATATACCATCATATCTTTGCTAAGACCCCCTTTTTTTTCTTTTTGGCAGTACTAGGGGTTGAACACTTGGCCTCCCACAGGCCCTCTAACACTGAGCTACATCCAAAGTCCTGTATCTAAACTTCATTAGAAGAAAATACTTACTAATAAAAATTTTTAATAAAGTAGTAATTTTAGCAACATAATCAACTAGTGAATTTAAGATTTATATGAAAATAATGGAAACTAAATCAATATTTTTTAGTCCACTGACATGAACAGTCTTTGAAAATTTCCCCTTCTGCAAAATGAATTTTAAGAAATTGCAAAATGGCCAAGTGCAGCAGCATATGCCTGTGATCCTAGAAGAAGCTATTGCAGGTAGATTAAGGCAAGCCTAGACAACTTAATGAGACATCTCAAAATAAAAAAATAAAAAGGATTTGAGATGTAGCTCGGTACAAAGGCCTTGGGTTCAAACCCCAGCACCACCAGTAAGAAATCACAGATCTCTTAATGGAATCAAGATCTATTCAGATATGAAAAATATAAGACTGAGTTAGCATTACCAAGGGGAAAAAAGATGGCAAATTATGTCCTATGGCTTGAACTCTTGAGAATTTTAATTTTTTAAAAATCCACCAGTTTTAAGACTAATGCCTTGATACATGAAATTATATGAAATTCAAATTTCAGGGTCTATAAAGTTTTACTAGAGCGTAACCACACTTACTCATTTATATGTGGTCTGGGCTGCATTTATGCTGCAATGAAAAAAGGTAAATAGCTACGACAAACTTTATATAGTGTTCTCAGTGTACTACACTGCTGTTAAATGCTCTATAAATTATACTAATGTACTTATAAACTCAGTGGCATGTTGAGTGTCATGTATCAACATAATGCTACACTTTTAATAGTAGCACACACTCATCATGTCAAATATGGAGAATGGAATTCAAATGTCACACTTTCAAGGCATAATGAAGATCAAGTTTTGTTATCAAATTATTTTGATGGCAAAATATTCTGTTGTGTAACATAGCTATGCTAAGAGAATAAAAGAGGTCATTACCAGATTAAGCACTAATCATAACACTACTCACATAAAAGTAGTAATCAGAAAAAAATCGATGTCTTAGTTGCTTTTCTCCAGTTGTTCAGACAAAATACCTGACGCCAAAATTAGGGAAAGTTTTTTCTTACAATTTTGGAGGTTTCAATCCACACTCAGCTGGCTCCAAGGCATGATGGCATAGGAGGGCACTGTTCATGCCCCCCCTCAAAAACAGCAAGAGCCAACCATACAAAAGAGAAAAGACAAGCCTTCTTCCTGCCCTTACACTGTATGTCAGCTCCACCCCTGGGCGGTACAGCACTCCTACCACCAATTCCAGTGCTAGACAATGAACCAATCAGGACCACTGGATTCAGCTGTGTCCATGACTGCACGAGGTTGGGGGGGGGGGTCCAAACACAAACCATAACAATAGAAAATTTTAAAAATCGCTATTACAAATCTTCAGAAAATTAAAAATAAAAATTAAACCACTACAAAATTTCTGAGGGTTTATTTTGCTGGAAAAGCATAGGAAGTAATTTACCACTTTGTGTTTGCCTCAGGCAAGTAAAATTTACCAAGGGAAAATGAACTTAATTAAGATTGTTAATCTTTCAGTGAAAACAGCATGCTGATCAGAGTTGAAGATGCTGGTAGGAAGATTAATAGTCAACTATAAAAACAAGGCAATTGATTCCAAGATTTTATTACTTGACATGTCAACAGATACTACCAATACGGCTTGACTGTTCATTTGAGGAGTCACTAGATGCTTTAAGTAACTGAGTAATTAACCTCTCTGAACACTGTATATGGAAGTACAGAAGAGTATTTTCAAAGGTGTTGAAAAACAAATCCTAAAGTGGAATCTGCTAATAAATGTTACTAATGATGTTGGTTAAAAAAAAAATTAGTATAAAGCAGAAAAAAGGCTTACTTGGACAAATTTGCAAAGCTTCTGAAAATGTGAGCTGTTTAAAACACACACACACACACACACACACACACACATCCCATGCATACTATCAGACCACAGTGCAATGAACCTGGAAATCCATGTCAAAGCAAACCACAAGAACTTCATAAACCCATGGAAATTAAATAGCACCCTACTGAACTACTAATGGGTCACAGATGAAATTCAGGAAGAAATCAGACAGTTTTTACAGTGGAACGATGATGACAATACAACAGACCAGAACTTGTGGGAAACAATGAAAGCAGTCTTAAAGAGGGAAATCTATAGCAGTAAATAGTCATATCAGGAAAACAGAGCAAATCCATAGAGACAACTTAATGTTGAATCTCAGACTTCTAGAAAGAAAACAGGAGGCTAAGCCACAAGCTCTTATAAGGGCGGAAATTATAAAGACCAGAGTAGAAATTAACACACTGGAGACTAAAAAAAATACAAAGAATCAATGAATCAAAGAGTTGGCTTATTGAAAGATTAAATAAAATTGACAAACCTTTAGCCAACCTTATCAAAAAAAAAAAAGGAAAGAAAAGACTCAGATCCATGCATTTAGTAATGAAAAGGGTGAAATCCCAACAGACCCTGCAGAAATCCAGAAGATCATCTGCACTTACTTTGAAAACTTGTATTCTAACAAGATGGAAAATACAGAAGAAATGAACAGATTCCTAGATACATATGGATCACCAAAGTTGAATCAAGAAGATATAAAAATCCTAAATAACCCAGTATCAATAAATGACAGTGAAATGGCATTAAATATCCACCAATAAAGAAAAGCCCAGGCCCTGACTGATTCACTATTGAATTCTACAAGAAATTAAGAGAAGATCTAACATCATACTTCTCAAACTCTTCAATGAAATTGAAAGGGAAGCAATACTTCCAAATGCCTTCTGGAAAGCAAGCATTACCCTGATGCCAAAACCAGAGAAAGACTCAACTAAGAAAGAGAATTATAGGCCTACCTCCCTAATCAACATTAATGCAAAAGTCTTCAGTAACATACTGGCAAACAGACTGCAGCAAATCGTCAAGAAGACTGTACACAATGATCAGGTGAGATTATCAAAGGGATACAGGGATGGTTCAACATACATAAATCTATAAATCTAATACACCAAGTTAACAAAGCCAAGGGCAGAAATCGAGTGATCATCTCAATAGATGCAGAAAAACCTTTGGACAAAATCCAGAACCCACTCATGATAAAAAAAACTACAGCAAATTGGAACAGATGGTCTATCTCAATCTGATAAAAGTCAGCTATGACAAACCAACAACCAACATCATACTAAATGGACAAAAACTGGAATCTTTCTCTCTAAAATCAGGTATAAGACACGGATGTCCACTGTCTCCACTCTTACTCAACATAGTCCTGGAAACTTTAGCTGGAGCAAATAGACAAGAGAAAGAAACAGAAAGAATAAAGATAGGAAAGGAAAAAGTTAAAGTATTATTATTTGCAGATGACATGATACTCTACTGAAAAGACCTCAAACATCCCAAAGACTTCTAGATTTAATAACCTAATTCAGGAACTTAGCCAGTTACAAAGTCAACACTCAAAAATCAATACCCTTGCTGTACTTGAATACACTGGAAACTCACTGAGTGAGAAATCTTGGAAACAATACCTTTTACAATAGCATGGGGGGGGGAATACCCAGGAGTCAATCTAAGAAACGATGCTAAGACCTCTACAGTGAAAACTACAGCACTCTGAAAAAGGAGACTGAGGGGATATTAGAAAATGGAAAGATATACTATGCTGTTGTGTAGGAAGAAACAATATAGTGAAAATGGCCATATTTCCAAAACTGTTACACAGATTCAATGCAATCTCAATCAAAATTCCAATAGCATATCTCACAGATCTAGAAAAATCATTCCTAAAATTCATCTGGAACCAGGAGATCTAGAACAGCAAAGGCAATCCTGGGCAACAAAGACAAGACAGGACATCACAATTCCTGACTTGAAATTATACTACAAAGCTACTTGATACAAACAGTGTGGTACTGGAAAAAAAAAGACCTAAAGATCAATGAAACAGATTTGAAGTTGCACAACAAACTCCAGACACAGTAATCCACTTATCTTTGATAACAGTGTCAAACACAGTCACCAAAAGAAACATAGCCCCTTCAATAAATGGTGCTGGAAATACTGCCTCTACACATGCCAAAAAATAAAACTGAACCTATATCTTTCACCTTGTACTAAGCTAGAATCAGAATGGATCAAATATCTTAACATTAAAACAGAAACATTAAATCTGCTAGAAGGTAGAGTAGGTAAAACTCTTAAAGGCATTAATATAGGCAAAGACTTTATGAACAAAATATCCCAACTGCACAGAAAGTATCGCAAAGAATCAAATGGGATCTCACCATACTGAAAAGTTTTTAAACAGCAAGAGAAACCACCAACCAAGTAAAGAGACAACTCACAGCATGGAGAAAATGTTTGCCTGCTATTCCTCAGACGAAAGATTACTATAGAGAACACATAAAGAATTCAAAAATTCTTTCCTCCCTTATTTAAAGACCCAATCCAAAACTGGACATCTGAAATGAATACACACTTCTCAGATGAAGAAATACAAACAGCAAATAAACACATGAAAAAATGTTCAACATCACTGGTCATTTGAGAGATGCAAATTAAAAGAACACTGAGATTCTACCTCACCCCAGAGAGAATGACTATTCTCACCCCAGAGAGAATGACTATTATCAAAAGATCAAGCAATAACAAATGCTAGAGGGGCTGTGGGCAAAAGGAATCTTTCTCCACTGTTGATGGGAATGCAGACTGGTGCAACCCCTGTGGAAATCAGTGTGGAGATTCCTCAAAAACTAGGACTAGTTGGGGATATAGCTCAGTGGCTTAAGCACTTCCCTGCAAAGTGCAAGGTCTAGAGTTCAATCCCCCGTACTAAAAAGAAAAAAAAAAATCTAGGATTAGAGGTCCCATTCAACCCAGCTATTCCCTTTCCGGATACCTTCCCACAAGAATTAAAAACATCATATCACAGCAATATATGTGCACCCATGTTTATAGCAACAAAATTTGTAATAGCCAGATCTTGGAAACAACTTAAATGCCCATCAACTGCTCAAGGAATGGATAAGAAAGGTGTGGTATTTTTATACAATGGAGTACTACTCAGCCAAAAAGAAGGATAAACTGAGGACTTTCTATAGGTAAATGGATGAACTTAAGACCACACTAGTTAGTGAAATAAATAAAACCCATGTGTAAATAAACATTATACTGTCTCAGTATGAGAAGCTGAAACAACCTATGTATATGTGTATGTGTATGTATATGTATATAAAAAAATTATGATAGCTATACTACTGATTTCTGAGTTCACTGAAGAGAAAGATTTGTGCTGGTATTGTTTGGACAATTGAATGCAGATGCCTTGTGCTCTGAGTGAATGAACTGGGGATGACAATGTGCAATGTATGTACCATTGTTGTCCTGACAGACGTGTTTTGAAATTTTGTAGGTTTTTTTTTCTTTTCTATTTTTTTTTCCTCCTTGAAATAAAATGGATTGGGGGGGGGAAATGTATGTATCTATAAAGAGCAAAACAAGATAAATAGTAGGAATCAGGGAGCTCTTTTTCAAGTAGGAAGGGGAATAAGAGCTAGAAGGAAGAGGAGAGAAGGAAAAAGGGACTAAAAAATGATTGGAAGAAAAATAGAGTTTTTTCAAATGGGAAGAACAAGACCTGGATGGAAAAGAAAAGGGACAATAAAGGGAAAGATGGGAGAAAAGGGACAGCAAGGAATTAACGTGTACTATGCACATGTACAAACTCCTCACGATAAATGTAATCACTATGTACTACAAACCTGTACTAATAGAAAAATATTTTCAAATGAAAAACAGAAACTAGTATCATTTGTGTCACTGCAAACTATTCAACATCCACTTACAATTGCCTCTTAAACCAGTCTCACTATATTGTACGAATGTTACTACCTTCAAATTAATCTCAAAAGACTGCTTTACTTAGGTCAATTCCATGTTCAAAAACACAAAAAGAGGGCCAGGGATTTAGTTCAGTGGCATAAGCACCTGCCTGGCAAGCACTAGGTCATGAGTTCAATCCCCGATACCAAAAAAAAAAAAAGTATGCTTTACTCATTCCTTACATTATCTATTTCAAAGTTCCACCCTCAAGATTTCCCCTATGCTTTCCACTACACTACTTTCCATATATTTCTTAGAGGAGCACCTGAAAATACCTCAGGGCTACTTTACAGAAAAGGAAGTCACCCTTTCAGTTCACTGCTTTCATCTCAATCCACCTTCCTCCACTTTCTGTTCTCATCCTTCTCTGTAAAACCAATCCTTCCGTTCACAGTATATTCTTGACCCTGTCACCTCATTACCACCAAAGCACCACTTCCATCAATTATCTTCTGTATCTTCAATCTCTTTTTAGCAATGCATTTTTTTCCTTCCAGCAATAAACATGTTCATGTCTTCTCCATTTTAAAAATTACTCTGGGCCTGGGGATTTAGCTCAGCGGCATAAACATCTGCCTTGCAAGCACATGGTCATGAGTTCGATCCCCAGTACCGATTAAAAAAAAAACAAAAATTAAAAATGACTCCAAGTACAGTACTTCTTTATCCTAAAAGCTTTCATCCTTTTCCCTTTAAAACCCTTTTTAAACTTCAAAAATCCCTACCCCATAATCTAAAATATCAAGCTTTCTATTCATTCCTGAACTCAGTACAACCTAGCTTCTGCCTACATACCATTCTTTTGAAACTGCTTTCCTCAGGAATAATTTCTTGGGCTTCTAAAAGACTGTTTTCAATTCTTATTGACCTCTCAGTATCACCTAATTATGATTATTTTTAATTTATTCTATGTTTTGGGTTCATCTTAGGAGGAGTGTATGAACCCAGGACCTCAACACATGTGAAACATGTACTCTTAACATTAACTTCCCAATGTTTTTGAGGTAGTGCTTCACTAAGTTGCCCAGGCTGGCTTTGAACTTGTAATCCTATCTCCTCAGCTGGGACTACAGGTATAAACTATTACACCCAGCTAGTTTTCATTTTTAAAGAGGCCACTATCGTCTACCTTTCCTTCTACTTCCTAATTGCTCCTTTTCAATTTCAATTGTTTATGGGTTGCTCTCTTGTATACTTAACGGTCCTGAGCCTTAGAGATGGGTTAACTTACTCATGGTCACAGGGTTAGGGTTAGGATTAGGGTTAGGGTTAGTAAATAAAAAAACTGAATGCATAAATGATTAAAAGTGTGTTACTTGGTTGAGGTACAGCTCAGTGGCACAAGCATCTGTCTGGCAAGCGTGAGGTTGTGAGTTCAATTCCCGGTTTAAAAAAAGAAAGTGTTTTATTTTATATATACCTCTATCTTAACACCTATTACATAATGTATCAGTTTCAGTATCTGTTCTCTGATTCTATTACTGCATATACCACTGCTCCTTGAAAGCAAAAAAGGGTTCTTAACATCATTACTCAGGTCTTCAAAAACAGCTTTTATAAATGCTAACCTATTTGAAAACATAGCCCTTTCTACTGTTACCCACCCACCAGCCTACCTTAAAGAAATCAGTCTAAGAAATCACAAGAGACAATGGACATGTTTATTAAAGTCATACCAGTATTCAAAAGATTTAATGTATTCAACCTTAAAAGTGCTTGCTTTGTTAAATGAGCATAAAATCTCATGAGATAATTTCTAGCTTGCTTCTACAAGACTAAGAGTGCAAAAGGAATGGAGATTTATATTCAAGCATCAGACCAACAAACTAGATGGTGCCAAGCTCTTAAAATTTATGTACATATAAATACACAATGATTTCCTATGAAGCTCTGCAAGTCTATGATCATACCATTAGTGTGTATACATGCACACAAATTAAATTAATGCTTCACATACTGAATGAAGTATTATTATTTCAGGAGTTTTACTTGAAAAGATCAACAAACCCTTGATTTCCCCATCCAATACAAAAGAAAATGTTCTCTGGTTTTTTTCATGTATAGCTATTAACCTTCTAACACTTTACAGACTTCTCAAAAGCAGTTATGGCAAACTTTTTTAGAGCTTTCAATGATACAAACATCCCACTGTAGCATGCCTGCCTTAGGTTCTAGGTTCACCAACACTGCCCTGAGGCATCTGTCAGAAGACAGACATCTCACTACTAAACTAGTACATTAAGGAAGTAAGAAGATGTTGTGTTCATCAATTGTTTTTCTGCTTATTCAAATTGTGTTGCTTCTTCTGTTCAACAGCGTATTATCATAAACAACCTAATACATGTTCAGAAATGGCCTGTACCTTATTCAGTAGGGACCCATTATATCCCATAGCATGTTGAGAATTTATTAAAATAGTCATCTCCTTATTCTAACAGTCTGGCCAAAATTTAAATAAAAAGAACATACCTTTATGAGCTTACATGAGTTTTCATTTGTTTGTCTACCTTCATCTGTAGAAAATATAGGTCTTTTTACAAACAAATTAATACAGGAAGAGTTTTATACTTGCTGGATCCAAACTTCCTAACAAACTATATTATATTAAAATAATTTACTATTTAGAATCTACTAGTACTAATTTTTTTTATTTTTTTTTTTTTGAGACAGGGTTTCACAGTTCAGGCTGGCCTTGAGCTCACTTTGTAGTCCAGGCTGGTCTGAAACTCACAACTATCCTCCTGCCTTAGCCTCCTGAGTGCTGGGGTTACAGGCATGCACCACCATGCCAGGTTAACCACTACTAATTCTATCAATCCAGAATTTCTACTCTATATCAATAAAAATCTGCCTAACAGTTCACAGCCTACAGTCCATTAATTCTTTTGGATGGGAATCAACATCTGGCATTTACATAGCTCCCTACAAAAAACTTTTAACTGGGTCAGTGATATAGCTCAGTGGCACAGTACCTACCTGACAAGACAAGGTCCTGAGCTCAAGTCCCAGTATCAAAAAAAAAAAATATTTAACTGCTCTAGAGATACTGACATTTCAAAAAAGCTAAATACAAATTACACATATAGAAAGTAAAATTCATCAGATAATTACTTAATAAATGAAGTCCAGTAAATGTTTTAAAATACCTCCATCACACTGTTCCTTTAGTGCTTACTCACATATTCAAGAGACATATAATTTGATGGCTGTATCCTAAATTAGATCATGTACAAAATTCTACAGAAATACTTCTGCCTGGAAAAGCTTTATGAAGATAACACCTAAGCAACTCTTGGAAGGATACTTTAGTTCACTAGCCTGGAGATACCTGTTTCTGGTTACAAAAATTCAGTGAATTTAATATTAAGACAAGTTCTTTCTTCCTTTCTCTGACTCCTTTTTGTTGTACTGGGGATTGAAACCAGGGTCTTCCCACTAAGCTACATCTCCCAGCCTGTTTAATTTTTTACTTTCAAATAAAGCCTCACTAAACCCCAGCCTGGGCTTGAACTTGTTGATGCCCCTGCCTCATCCTCTCAGAGCGCTAGGATTATAGGCACGCACCATTATTCCTAACTGGATAAATCTTTAAAGACCATCTAGTCCCAAAGTAGTCCACCTTTGTTTTACAGCAACAAAATCTTTTCTCCAAAAATCTATTGAAACCCCAATATATAAAACAGGTAAAGATGAACAGATGAGCTCTTCTAAAAAGGAAGTTATTGAAAAACACTACTGTGTTCAACCTCCTTCATTTTAAAGTAAGCTGAAACAAAAGACAGTGACTTAAAGGTCACATGAAGACTGGAACACAACAATTTATTCAAAGAATACCTATTAAGCATGATCTCCTCTTTGAAGATGTTCCTTTCTCCCTTGGTGGAATTTATCACTTCATATTTTATTCCTCAATCTACATAGCACATACTTTCATTCTGGCTTCTATAAAACTTTAGTGCCCTAATTTTATTTTTACGTGTCTGTGTCCCTCTAATATACTGTAAGTTCATTAAAAGAAAGGACTATCTGAATAACTGTCATATACCATACAGAATAAAATGTTATTTATTGAATTATATTTGACCAAGTTTCAAAAAAGATTTAAGCAAGCTCAGCACCTATTAAATGTTATTAAAAAGATTTAATAACTTTTTGCCAAATCAATTTGCAGAAAATAAGATCATTAAATATATCTAAAGCAGTGAGAATAGTATCTGAAACAGTGTATAAGCAACTGAACACATAACAGACACATAGTTTGTAGTCTGTGAAACATTACCTATTGTGTAACTTTATATAAACAGGAAAAAAATTCTGATACCATCATTAAATTTAGTCTGAAAGGTAAAAAATAAGCAACTTTTATCAAGTTTTCAACTTTTGCACTTACAAATTACCAATACAACCACATCTTTGGTAAGGAAAACAGAAAACCTGGCTGATCTATACACACTGATACTGGCGGCCTGGAAAAAAACAACACAAAGAATTATGTTCTGTTAACCCCCAGAAATAGAGTGAAAGGAAAAATAACTCATCTTACACTTGAGGCTAAAACACGCTTTCTAGACTCTGGCTGGTCATCTGTGAAATGGGAATGGTTCAGCAATGGAAAAGATTTATCGCTAAGGTTCTTTCCGACTCTTACACTAGCGTTTACGAAACAATTTGAACCTAGAGTCCCTCGTTTACAATTCAAGATCAATAAAAATCCACAAATGGTGTACTGGATTTGGTCTCAGATGTCCAATACTTTCGTAACAGCTCTAGTATTACTTAGCTGTGTATTTAGCAAGAAGCAAACTCTCTGGGTCTCAATTTCCTCAACCTGTAAATCGAAATTGAGACAATACGAAATCTACTTAAAATACAGCAGGGCGTCGTGACGCATGGTAATCCCAGCACTTGGCGGGCTGAAGTAAGACAATCATTGCAAGTTCGAGGCCAGCCTGGACTACACAGTGAGTTCAAGGGGCAGTCAGAACTACATAGTGAGACAAAACAATAAAATAAAATAAATCACAGTCACAGTAAGTCTATGAAATAAACTGGATCTCAAGGAAATACTCCACTAAGAATGAATTGCCATTTACTAGAAATGCTTAGAGAATTACTACATAAACCAAAAGTAAAAAATTTCAGGATTATAAAAAAACCAACACTCACACAACCGAAGCCCAAGTCTTCTCTAATGTACTTTTGACAGTGGTCACCCAACCAATCTAGCATGAACAGCTATCTACGAAAACGAGCCCCTTCATCTTAGGTCAACTATGATGTAAAGTGACTTTACAGAAGCCATTTGTATAACTTTCACCTGCTAGTATTACTCCCTTTCACTTAAGGACTCTTCAAAAATTTTTGTTTAGTGATAGTATTCCCTTAAAATACCTTCTATTCCAAAATTTAAGACACTTCCCCCAGCTCCGTCAACCTTTTAACAACATACTATCCGAACGCCAGCTTTCCTTCCTCACAGAAACCTCCACTCTTGCTTTAGCAAATGTCAAAATTACTCAAGTAGCTCTTGCCATTCTGATGTCCTGATCTCTTGTGGGACTCGATGTGCCACACACAGAACCTATTTGCCACCAGAGTCCTATGCCCTTGCCACCGCACCCAAGAAAGCATGGCGGGGGGGCTCTCCTCCTTCGGGAGATACGGAGACAAGAAATGACAGCGGCACCAACACACCTCTGTTCTTCCCTCCCCTCAACCGCCTTCCCGGGTCAGGCCTCCTTCCTTACCGGTATTGCTTGGGGTCGCTGGGCGACTTGACGATCTCTGGGTCCCCGGCGTTATTAAGAGACCTGCCCCGTGCCTCCTCTTCAGATTCGTCAGCTCCTAGACGAGCAACCCGGCCGCTCTCGCCCAAGTCCTGTCCATTGGGCGGCAGGTCAGGGCAGCTGCAGGAGGACTTCGCCTTGTTCCTTCCAGGCATGGCCAGAGTTTTAGGAAAGGCTCTGGTAGAGTCTTCACACCGACCTCGCGCTTCAATTCTCCACAGCGCCGCGAGCTCCCGCCCAGCAGCACGCCACAACTTCCTCCCGGTGGCACAGACTGCAGCAACCGTAACTCTCCTCAGCATTCACCACCAAGCTGTCGCGATGGACATTCCGCTCCCAGGGGTCCACCCCCTACTCCTACTTCTCCAGCCGCTCCTCCTCCTCCGCGTTCCAGAGGCGGCGGGGTCAGCGGCAGCGGCCGGCGGCCGGCGTTGGTGAAGCCGTAGCCGCCGAGGAGGACAGGCCTAAACCCTCCTCCAGCCGGGTCTCTCTCACGCCAACTTCCCTCAACCCCCGCCCCTCAGGCCGCTGATGACGCTACAGATTTGAACCAATCATGAAGCAAGAACGCAATAATGCTCGCCGAAGCAACCAATCGGAACATGGAAGGGGAGGAACCAAAGAGACCAGGATTGATTCTTGGCGCACCCAGAGAGCATTTCGAAACCAGCTGTGGGCGGGGCGAGGGAGAGGAGGCGGGGAGACTGACGCGGAGGACGACGGGAAGGGGCCGCCTGTGGCGCGTTTATGACGTACATGGTAGTTACTTTGAGAAATACATCCTGTAGCGCTCCGCACCTCAGGAAAAGGTGCTTTTTCGTAGAAGAACTGAGTGGAGAGATTGAGTTCCAAGGTCCTTTTCCCCACTCTCATCATAGGTTGTGCATTCTGTTCTTCGGATGGAGTCGAGGGTTAGGGTTAGTGTAGAACGTCTGAACAGGATGGTCGCGACTACCGTACACTAAGTACCAGAAAAGGCAAAGGCGTTCTGCGTCTGTCGCCCGTCCCACGCTGGTTCTTTTTGCCAAGACCTAAGAAAGTGCTTAAAAGACCGGTCTACCCGGGCTCACTCCTCTAGGAGAAAACTTTTTAGCTCCCTAGCAGAGCGGAGTCCACAGCCTACCTAGTAGTTAAGCCAACTTTTGTTGAGCAGCTATAATTTGCCCGACTGCTGCCCTCAAGTCTTTCGCTAGTGGTGTTCTTGCAGTGGCAGTTGGACAATCCAATATGTGACTTAAACCTAGGCTTAAATGAAACATGAAAAGCAGCCGAGAATAAAATATACTAACACTGTGAGGTTCAGAGATCCTAGCACTTAAAAGGAATAGTGGAGTTTAGATGAGTGAAAAAAAAAAGCAAGGACATGTATGGATGGTTATTACATCGTTAACATTTTCCCCCTGGTACTAGGGATTGAACCTGGGGCCTTTGATCCAAGCTATATTCCCAAGCTTTTTATTTTGAGACAGTATCTCACTAAATTGCTTAGGATGTCCTGGAACTTGATTCCTCTCCTCTCAGCCACAGAAGTACTGGGATTACAGCAAGCACTACACCCAACTAAATTTTGTCTGGGCCTCTTCTGAACTCTAGGCACAAACCATGAGCCTCTGGCTTCCAAGAGCTTGATTATAATAGAAAGAAGCACCATAAAAGATGTATTTTTAAAAGTAGATGCTATGAAGACAGAACAGAAAGATAAAGATTTGTGGAGTTAAGGATAAGGAGTGGAAAACTTCAAACAGAAAATGAAACCTGAACTGGATCAGTTGACGAGGAATAATGGAAAGTTCAAATACCCTAGTCTGTTTTACATGCATCTTTTCTTTTTTTTATGATAGCTTTATTGTTAAAAAAAAAAAAACTAGACTCTTCTTCCTAGTTTTTTCTTTATTTTTTTAACGAAACAATGGGTTTTTATTTTTATTTTTTAAATTTTATTTTATTTTAAAAGGCAGTAAAATTAAACACAACAAAACAGAACAGAATGGGACATAAGAAAGCATAAATTTCAAAGCTACACAACCAGAGATCTTCACTATCTGTCATATTGTCTCTTGTTTTTTTCCAAATGGTTGTCCTTATCTTTGCATATGGAGAGCTCATACTAAATAACATAGCCAATCTTTTCACAAGATGTGTAGTTCACTGGCTCCCACTTGCTAAGGAGGAGGGGGAACATGGGACAGGGGACAAGAGGACATGAGATGTTTGATTCTCAGCCTGCTCACCAGCAGGCTCACACCACCCCCCAGAGAGGGGAGTAGTTCCTTGTTCTCCCAGCACCCCGAGTCAACCACACTGTGCAGGTCCTGATGTGCCAGGGTCTCTCTCCTTCAGGCCACTGAAAGTCTGCCATGCTCTCAGCTGCCCCCAGAGAGGGGGGGAGTTCCTTGTTCCCCTGGCACCCCGAGTCAACTGCACCATGCAGGTCTGATGGGCCAGGGTCTCTCTCCTTCAGGCTGCCAAAAGTCTGCCACACTCTCAGCCGCCCCCAGAGAGGGGAGGAGTTCTTTGTTCTCCTG
>PVJX010009436.1:0-61041 GCA_004027295.1 Dolichotis patagonum
TAACTGATTGAGCAGCAGATATTACCAAGATCTGAAAGAGTTTCTATGAGAAAATGATCTTACAATTTGAAGGGCAGAAACTCCCCACACTTCAACCACCCTGTCCTAGCCTTGACAGTTATTATTCAGTGCCAGTAAGACAGAGGCACTTAATCATTAAGACAGTTGAGAGCAGATGTAGATGCTCCTCCCATGGTTTGCCTACAAGCGCTGATACTGGGAGTGAAAAGTGCTACAAGACAGTAAACAAGAGAGAATGATGAATGGAAATGCTTTAATATGGGGAAGGAGATGAACATGGGTGAGATGCTGGGAATGTCATCAGCTCGATGGCATCTGAGCTCTCTATTAATAAGCTGTTGGAGAAGGCCAAAGCCTCATTGATTCTACTTACAGAGCTGAAATTGAAAAGTGTCCCTCATACAAACCAGAGTGTAATGTTGGGCAGGAGACCTAGGCAGGATATTCAGAAGTTGCAAAACTACAACCATGGTCCTGCTATCTGTTTTATAAGTAAAGCTCCACAGGAATGCCCATCTGCTGATATACATCGCCTATGGCCACTGCTCTCCTACAGTGACTTCTGGCTGAGATGAAGGGGATGGGACTTCTGTCAGGGGAGGAAATGATACATGATGGAGAAATGGTGAATGTTGCTTATTTGGGTGAAAGTCAGGACACTACCGGGCTGGATTCTATTTGTATTTGCATCTTCCAAAGACCAGAATTCGATGGCTACATGGAACAGGTAGACAAATTGTTCTGGTTTCAAGTGTTTGGATCTAATACTAAGATATAATTCTCTTATTTCCAAGACCACATCAATTTAGAGATGCTCCACAGAAGCTGTGATTGTATCCATTCCCATATTGAATTCAGAAGTTTCTATCACTGAACTATAATCAAAATGTCAATAGTTGTGTTTCTGTGACTCCCTTTCTGTGACCTGTGTGGTCATGGCTAAGTCATTTAACCTTTCTATGACTTAGTTCCAACATCAATCAATTGCATAAATCTAGTTTCAAATCTCTCTCTTTTTCTTTTAAGGATCAGATTGAATATATCTATATCTGTCTGAACATAATAGATACTCAATAAATGACGAATTATCATTGTGGTTATTATTTCAAGATATTTTCACAAGCTAATGTCTGTTTCTTTCATCATATTGGAAATGGCCAAAGCAACATAATGGATTTCACAGTACAGTATCCTATAAGTGAAGGAGAGGTCCACATAATATCCTGAATAGTAACCACTGCTTTGGTAAAGAATCTTCTGTGTTCCTAAAGAAAGCATCCTATCGTCTGGAATAAGCACAATAATATGTCTCTAAATGTACAAGCTGCCTCAGGCATTGAGCTGCTATGTCTATGTGTCTTAATAATCAGTACAAATTAATAAGAAGCAAGGAAGTGGACCCAAACAGGAAAATAAGCTTTATCATAGTATAAGAAGTTGAGGTTAATTATAGTCTTTCCAGGGCAGAAATCTAAATGTAAAGAGAAAGGGTTAGGCTGGATTGGTGTGCAGGAAGCCAAAACACAAGGGCAAAGTCTCAGGGCTTTGGTCCTAGCCCTGTCCTTAATTAAACCTTTTACTCCAGCCCAGTTACTACTGTGGGTGCCCTGGGCAGAGAAGCTGAAGAGGAGCAGATGGCTTGCAATGCATTCTGCCCCTCCTCAACACTGCCACCTACTGTATGACAAAGACCTTGGTCTCATTTCCTGGCTGCGTAACAGTAGGCAAGTGTTTTTGTTTCATTTCATTTTTTTGTTTTTAATTTCTTTATGCATTGATTTCTCTACCCATAGAAATGATACTAATATTTCTACACAGGGGTGTGAGGGAGAAAGTAATGTTTATAAAGTTCCTAGTAGCCTAACTGGTCCCCACAAGGGAGAAATTACTAATTATCTGAGATGAGTTGCTGTTTTAAATTCATGGATTGGAACTTCATGTGTATGGTGACAGAACTGGATAAACCTTCACCAATGACTCTGACATCACATTGCATACTGTTATGGAACGCTTAAGCCAACTTTGGTATGTGATGAGACCAAGCGATCAATTGGTCCAGTTTAGTCCAAAACAGGTTGGAAAGTCAATATTTACTTTATTAACTACCAAAAAATGTCAAACAAATACGGGATCTGAATTTAATGTGGATTAGATCTAATGGGTCCTTATGAATCCAGATGGTTTAAATTGCCCCCAGTTCACTAAATTAACTTAATCTACTGTCCACAAATTCCTGCATTCTCTACATAGAATAGAACGCTGCCCAGTCCTCCACTTTGCTGGCAAGTTCGGCTTAGGGCACACCTCTTCTCAGGCTGGACTGATGACCCACTGGAGCCTCCACTTTCAGGGAGGTAAATGGCTACCATTTTGCAAATGTGGAAACTGTGACCTGGAGTGATTAAGTAATTGGACCACGGCTGCAGGCCTGGTGAGCTGCAGAGAGCACAAGAAACTAGAACTTTAGTTTGCTAATGCAGTTGTGTCCCACTATTCAACATGGTCCCGTGATGCAGGGCTGGAAGTCCTTGATCCTCTTACCTCCACTGACCCACTGGAGGTTCAGGGCTCTCAAACTGTCTACATTCTGGCAGTTCCTAGATGTTCAACCTGATCCCCTCTCCAGAACTCCAGATACACACATCTAGCTACCCAGTCCTCATCTCTATGTGGCTATTACTTGTGAATTTAGACACAGAGATGAAATTCTTCCCTTTCCCTCACCCCAAATATGTTTTACCCACAGTGATTCCCTTCTCAGTCAACGGTGGCTACGTTGTTCTGGCAGCTCAGCCCCGACCCTCTACACCTAAGTGTTTATAGTCTGTTTTGAAACTACCTGCACTTCAGCAGCCCCTACCTTCTACTCCAATTCAAATCCTCATCATCCTTCTTGTGTATGGTTAATCCCCAACTTACAAACAAGTTTTGTTCTGGGAGAACGTTCATAATTCAGATTCATTCAGAAGTCCTACAAAGTGCGTCTTATACACCTTGGGCACAAATACAGTACTAGCCCCTCTGCTCCTGTCACTCCTGTGGTGCTGGTTTCCTTCCTGCTCACTGAGTCACTCGGCATGGAATTGCCTAAGGGGTTTGCACAGGTTGTTGTCCCTTCTCTCTGATTACCACTTCACAACAGCCTGACTTTCTTCAGGCCTTTGCTCAGATGTTACCTTCTCCAGATTTTTTACCTTCATTATTCCAGGTTTTTTTTAAACCACCCCTCTGACAAGCTTGACTCTCCTGATCTCATTTACTCTGCTGAGTTTTTTTTCTTTTGCACTATTCACTTTTTACCATCTTGTTTAATGTCCTTGTTATGTTCATTGCTCACTATCTACCTCCTGCTATTGGAAAGTAAGCCCCCTAAGGGCCCAAATTTTTATCTATTTGACTGCTAATAAATCACAGATAGTACCTAGAACAGGACTTGTCAAATAGGTACTCAGTAAATAGCTGCTGAAAAAAATACCAGATGAAAGCATCTGGTATTTTTGTAAATGGTGCATTGGGCTAGTATAGAAAACACTGTATCTTCCTAGGATTTCTGCAACTGTGGCTTTCAGCATGCTGAGAGGGAGGGCTTCTTCCTCGGTTGATAGGTCAGGGACCAACTCTGCAGGGAACCATTCCCCTTTTCTTGGCAGCATATGCCCTGCTGCAGTCCCGAGCAGCAGCTGCTAAAAGCAGTAGAGGGAGGTAAGACATAAATTCCTATTTCTACTAATTTTTACCTCATTCTTGTATGTTTCCATTTATAAGTTTTTAACCTCCACAGATACATTATTGAAATTATATATGCAGATAATTTATAAGTAAGCAAATTTATATTGGAGGCACATGATCAAAAACTTAAAATCACTTCTCTACAAAACTCTGAATCCCTTGAGGGTTCAGGAGTCCTGACAGTTTTGCAGCAGTAATCTATATTACTATAGCAAATACATGGCTAGAGAAAAGCCTGGGCCTGCCCAGTCCAGCAGAGTGGACTGTGTAGGCACGGGGCCCATTTTCTTCTGACTTAGTATACGAGTGCCTGACTACCAGAGGATTTTGCCAGGGAATCCCCACCAACTCCTCAGGGAGCTTCTGGTGTCCATCACAAGTCTCTTTCCCCAGCACCTCTTCCAGCTTGTCTCCTCCTGCCCTCCGCTGGCAATGGAACACAGCCGGCCCCGGATCTCACGAGACTACAGCAGAGCTGGCTCACCTTCTCATAGTATCGGATCTCATAGTCCAGGATGATGCCATTGGGCTGCTCCGGCTGTGGCCATGACAAAGTGATGCTCCTCATTGTAGCACTGACCTGGTGCATGATAGGAACAGTGGAAGGGGCTGTGGAGAGAGGAAGAGACAAGGTAGCTAAACAGATGCCCAATAGTAGAAGTGCCATCATTCAGAGATAAGTTGGGAGTGAAATGTCCCTGGGCTTGATCCCTGCTCTTTCTCTTTCAATAGCTGAGCTGGATCTGCAGAACTTCCTGTGGGCTTTGCAGAATGAATGGCGTAACAGAGGAGACAAAAGACGGTAATTTAACAAGAGGAAAGCATGTATGCACAGAAGCAAGAATGGATGAGATACATTCATGGCAGAGAAGAGAGAGGCTTGTTCAAAACAAAAGAGGGTTGGGGAATAAAAGGAAAAGACAGAAGGAAAAAAACAATGGAATATTTTGGATCAGAAAGTATTAAAGAAAGAAGGGATCTTGGGGCAAGATATTCTATTGAGTGAGTAAAACTGGTCACTGCAAAATTACTATGAAACAGAAAGGAACATTCCAGAGAATATTTCTTTCTAGTACTGCACAAAAGATTTTACTTTAAATGGAAAGGCTTTAGAAGAAAAACAGGTGGTGACTTTTAAGAAGACATGAGCATAGACTGATAACAGAGGTACTGTCAGAATTTTCCAAATGAAGACATTTGCAATAAATATAATATAAATATAAATGAGGAAATAATATACAAGCCAAACATTTGGAAACAGGGCAGTAATTCCAAGAACTTCGAAGCTGACTAGGAGATCTCTGTTTGGAAATAATATTTATTTCCTGATTCAACATTTTTCACACAATGTAAGTAGAATCAAAACAGTCTGGAAATAATAAATGAGGGCTGTCTTTCTAAGGGAAGAGGCGGGTAAAGGATGAGGCTGCAGTCTACGCTCTGCTTGGGGGCAGCTCCGCTTAGTCCTGGCACTTCTGCAACGACGAAGGTTATTTTCTCTCTCTAGCTCCACTTTCCAAGGCTTTCTTTGGGGATGATGCCCGAGTGGTATTTACTACCCTCAATTTAAATTAGCAGGTTTCCTCCAGGACCTAGACTTGCAGAGCATAGCTAGCAGGTCACTGGGAGTGGGTGTTGCTTTCTCCACCACTTGTTGCATGAGCAGTGAGCACCTGCTGTATGCCACCTTTGTTGGGGGAGGGCATGAGGATCAGGTGTCTCAAAGATGCTCCTAGTCATGAGAGCCATACCGAAACAGCTGACAGGTGTCATGATGATGCCTTGGAATCAGAGTGAACTCTGAGACTTTGAAGGTCAATTAGCACTGTTCTCACTAGAACACCTATGTCGGCTATGAAAATGCATCTCTCAGAGTTCCTGTTTCTGGGAGTGCTATTCACTAAAGGCCTCTGATGCTGGGTTCCCACATACAGCTCTCAGTCAGCGAGTGAGAGTAGCAGACCTACCCCAACTTGACATGGGGCTCTTCTGATGGGTAACTTTGGCTCAAAGACTCGCCGTTGGCCTTTCCAATGCTCCTGTATAAGAGCACAGCAGTAGAATGTTCTTCCCTTCCAATCCTCCTTCATACCCTCTCTCCACAGAAATCAGACCTTCACTGTGGTCTGATGGCTCTCCACATACTCCTGGCTCCTATCTTGTTTTTGAAATGTATCTTGTGGATGTCAAACCCCATCTTGGTGTCTGATTCATAGAGGGATTGCATTAATGAAGTCTTCAGTTTCCCTGAAAATTTTTTCTGTCAAATATGTGCTCCTAATCTCCTGCTGCCCCCCCAGGGATGCAAGATTCACTGCCTCAAGGAACTGATGCTCTACAATACTGTCCCTCTTGCCAATTTACCTATATATTTTTTCCTTATCTGAAATCTGTCTTTTCACATTGCTCTCAGTTCTACCAAGCCAGGTAACACAGGATGTTCACCATTCCACAGAAAATAACTTATCACACATCTAAAGAATCTAGTTAAATCATTCCTCATTTCTTCCGCTGAAAAGAACAGTGAGATATTACAAATATTTCTCCCATGAAAATGACTCACTGCTACCCAAAGTGGCTGTTTTCCAAAAGGGAACCATATTTTTGAAATCCATTTTTAGCCAAGAGGCCCAGAGACAAACTCAATTCTACAACAATACTACAACAATAAATGTAAAAGTAATATCTATCATGATCTATGCACTATCCATGCATTAATATAACAATTAGACTTTCAGATCAAAAACATGTCCTTTCTGTTCTGAAATCAGAATCATGTACGACCTTTAGTTTCCCCATAGAATGTTCTCATCCTTTGTCTGTAGATTTGGTTTTCATCTATAGGGATTTACATCTATCTCATTACCTTTATGGTATTAAATTTGGCCTATTAATCCACATCAAAATAATTTTTGATCCTGATTTAGCCATCAAGGGTGTTTTTTCCTCCCAATTTAGTATTATGGCACAAGTCAATTAGTTAATCAACAAATGATTATTGAGCAACTGCTGTATGCCAGTCACCATTCTAGGTTCTAGAGATAACACTGTGAGGAAAAAAAATTTTTTTTTTCCTCCTAGGGCTTACTTTTTAGTGAAGTTCAGAAACTAGACATAATAATAAGTCACGGTGTATTTAAAGATGATAAGTATAATGGAAAAAGTGGATCATCGGGAAGAGATATGGAATGCCACCATGTGGGAAGTGTGTGACTGGAAGAGACCTTGCTAAGAAGCAGATGTGGGCCTATAGGGTTGAGGAAGTGGGGAGAAAGCCATGAAAATATATGATGCTATGATTTAGATCTAGAATACTACTCAGCTGTTCAGAGATGGGACTTTGAGAAGGTGACTGGCTCATGGGGACACTGTACCCATGAGAGCATTGATCTACTGATGAATGCATTGCTGAATATGCCGTTAGGAGATGGGCTGGGTGGGAAGAGCTAGGTCACTTAAGGCATGTTCTGGAAAGGTCTGACTCTCTCCTTGGCTCCTCCATTCTCTCTGTTTCTTGAATGGCATAGGATGAGCAATTTCTTCCACCCAGGCCCTTCTGCCGTGACATTTGTGCCTTGGAGCCTGCCTACCATGGACTTGAAACATGAGCAATAAACTTGTCCTCTTTTAAATTATGAGTGTTGAGTATTTTGTTCTAGCAATGAGAAACTGACTAAGACATCTGGGGAAACATGTGTGAGAGAGAATGGCCAGAGCAAAAGATCTGATCCGAGAGCACCAAACAACCAGAGTGACGAGAGCAAAGAAGAGGCCCCACTGGGCAAGGCATTTTCAACTGGGCTGTGACATAATCTGATTTACATGCCATTGGTATCACCTTAGTTTGTGTTGCAGGGAGAATGTGGGGACCTTATAAACCAAGAAGGACCTTTTATATGGTAGTTGCTGGGAGACAATGGTTATTTGGAGCAGGCTCCAGGCAGTGGAGACAGTCAGTTTCTGGGTATGCAGACTTAGGATGGTTTGACTTGGATTTTTCAACTTTATCATCATGTGAAATGATACACATGCAGTAGAAATTATACTTCTAATTTTGAATTTTGATATCCCAGGCTAGTGATATGCTCTATGAGGCTCTCTCTGATTGCTGGGCAGCAGCAATGAGCCACAGCTTCCAGAAAGTTCTTCAAACATAAAGATAAATAACCCATACAGTGTATTGCATTGTTAATGGTTCCTGGACATAGATGTTTCATAAGATACATGAGATATTACACTTTATTATGAAATAGGCTTTGTGCTATTTGATTTTGCCTAACTGTATGCTAATGTGACTATTCTGTACACATTTAAGAAAGGCTAGGCAATGTTACGATGTTAAGTAGGTTAGATATATCAAACGGATGTTCCACTCCTGATATTTTCAATTTATGATAGTTCTTTGGGAAGTACCCCATTGTAAATGGAGGAGCCATCTTTATCTAGAGTATCTCCATAGATGTGGGATATGGAAGACACATGAGAGTCAATATGACTGCAAGGTTTCTGTCCTGTACAAATGGAAAAGTGAGGCTGCCATCAACTGAGATCAGGGAAGATATCCAAGAAGCAACTTGGGAGGAAAGACCAGGTGCTACCTTTTAAATGGGAGCTGTCCAGCATGTCCCCAGGTGAATGCTGAGTAGACAGATTATAGACACAAATTTGAAGCCATCACCAGTTCAAAGACACAAAGAGCCACAGAACTTACAGATCACCAAGAGAACAAGTAGGATGGAATATGTTCTAAAATGCAGCAGATGAGGTGAAAACAGAAGGAAATCTGGGAGAGTACAGGTGCCTTGAAACTAAGTGAGAAAGAAGAATTCTCAGAAAGACAATGTTAAATGCTGCTGCTAGGTCAGGTAAAATGAAACTAGGAACTGAGCCCATGATTTTGCACCAGCTTAAATGGTGAACCACATGGATGTTATGCAACCATCTTTCCCAAGACCTTGTATGTGTTGAACAGAGTTGTGGGAGAGGATGCAGGCAGTTCAGGGAAGATGAGGTAGTTTTCTGGAGTTGGCCCATATCACTTGAGTATCCCAGAGATACACTGATACAGGGGTGAATGAAGGACACCTGGTGACACTGCTTCCTCCCTGACATACTGTCACTCAGGCTGCCACTGAAGGTCTATGTAGAACCATGACTCACATGTTGTTGATTGTGGTAATGTCACTCAGGTTTTAAGAATCTATAAAATTTGGAACTATCAATTGTGATAGCCTGAGGACTTTCCTAGACAAGGTTCTTCTTCTTGCATCTATTTCTCATAAAGCCATCATTCAATGCTCAACATCTTTGCCAAATAACATAGCAGGCCTTCTATAGTTACTGGGGATAGAAGGAAAAGTAGGCGAGTCATGCCTTGCCCTCCAGGTCCTTGGCTTCAGAGGAGGGCAGACTGTAAAGAGAAAATCACAGTGGAGGGTGATTCAGAGGCAATTGACAGTCAAAAGTCATTGAGTGGAATGTCTATTACTACAGATGCCATGGACTGCTCTGGTAGCCGATTAGCAGTACATGGAAACAGGAACTGCTGGAGGGTAATGGTCATTCCTCTCTGCATTTCTCAGATTTACAATGATGTGATGATCACAGGTCTTCTGAAACACTTTGCATTATCATACAGGTAATTATAAATGTCTTACATTTTAATTGTGATGGAATGTAGCACATGGAAGAAAGTAAGAAAGCATTTTTCTCCTCCCTAAAAATCAGGGACAACCTACATCCTGTATAACCAGTCACCTGCAGTGATGAATTTGATTTTCCTTTCTCCAAAGGCAATAGTTACCTTTAGAGCTGATGTTTTATGTGCTTTGAAACAAGAAAATAATAAAAGTGAACTCAGGTATTTATCTATCTAGAAAAACTAAAGCATACTAAAGAGGGATGGGAAGATTAATTCAAAGAACCAACCTCAGTGACCCCTAAATATTCTGACTTCTACCATCTGTCCTATCCTGTCCTGTCCTGTCCTCTGACTTCTACTATCTGTCCTGCCCTGAGGTCGTGTGTATTCTATAATCCTCAGATGAAGGAATAGTTTCACTGAATACTTGAGAGAATATGTTTTGCAAGCACACACAATGCTTCAGACTAAAACATTCTACTATGAGAAGGAAATGAAAATGGAGAGTTCATGAGATTATTAAAATTTAGCAAGGAAACAAATAAGAACCCTTCTTTAGAAAAGGTAAGAAGAAAGAATTAATTGAGTGGTTATTTGGAAAGAAGGTTTTGAAAGCTCAGTAAAGATGTTTGACTTTAAAAGGTGATTCTCAATAAAACCAAACAAAATCAGAATTGCCCTGTGGCCTCTTGCAGAAAAATAAAGAGACTCATCTAATAAGAAGTCAGGACCAAAAGAAGAGAGAAGGAAGCAAAGTAGAGTATCTTGTTGGGCCCCATAGGAAAATCAGCCAGGATTCAATCAGAATCAGAGCCAAGAGTGTGAACTAAGAGTCTACCACCAATAACAAGAGTCTACCATCAATAACAAGAGTCTACCACCAATAACAAGAGTCTACCACCAATAACAAGACACAATTGTGACAGAGGCAGAAAGGAACTTAAAACATCAGCAGTCAAGGAGTTCAGTGATGGATGAAAACCACAGATGGGTAAGGGAGTGAGTCTTTGCCAAGAAAGACTTCGGAGGAGATCTTACCCCTAAACTGCTTTACATGCAGGCATATCTAAGATAGTGCATCACATACAGGAGAGAAAGGTCGCAAGAGTGTTCTTGCCCGAAGTGACAAATGAGACATGGATAAACTGCAGGAAAAGGATGGCCCCAGCTGCAATTTGGGAAAGATCTCAAGGACGACATGGAGCCAATGTCAGCCCAAACTGCTCATTGGTTTCTGGTCACTGACTGCCTCAGTGATGGGACCTGTTAGATAACCAACCAGCACTCCACTGGTAAGAACAGCTCAATGGCAGTTGTGCAGCCTAAAATGCTGTGAAACTCAGGCTTGGCCTAAGACGGTGGCATGAATCTCTGACCACTCTTAAGTCTGGATCTCAGAATACTAATGTGTGGAAGCCTCACTGTTTATATCAGATCAGCACCTGGAGCACACATACCTGAGTCCTTTAATTCAGTTGTAGACTCAGTGATTAAAATTTTCTTCTTATTAATTTTTTTCCTTATCTTATTCAACAGAGGTGTTTTTTCCCCTAAAATTGAACATATCAGATCCCAAAACGTGAGAATGAGTTAATGTTTCTTTTTCAGGGCAATTAATGAGTTCTAAGGTATTATCTTTGCTTATTAGAAATTGCTTCATAATCTCTTAATTGATTTTGGTTCAAATAATTCCTTTAGCAGTTTTAACCATAATTCATGTTAGGATCTAATAAATTGTATTATAGCTTACTATGTTAAAATTTTTTACTTAAGACATCAAAAGTACTTATAAGTAGTTTTAAAGAAAAATAATGGCAAAATGCAAATATATTCAAAATTAGGTTGCTCTGGTGAAATAAAAGGGAAGACAATATTCCTTCTGCAGGTGGGGATCATGCCAGAAGCAACCCTGTTCTAAGGCCATTTCTTAAGAGTTTGGAGAAGGTACAGGTCACAGCTGAGTTTCTTCTAATTTAGCGCTGGAAAAAAAATTTAGCAAGTCTCCTGCAAAGTAAATAGTTTTTCTGGTTTGAGAGACTTTCCTATCTAAAACTTCCAAGGGGATCTACAGAAGGATGTGCCCACCTACTGGGTGCGGTAGCTTTCTCTGACTGTCTCACGTGGGAGGATCCTCACAGTGATCCTCCAGAGTGATGTTACTGTCCCAGTCTGAACAGAGAATCTAAAGCTTAGGGGCCACTTTTTAACATCTTGGGCATTCCTTTTTCTAGGACAAATATACATGAGTTGATAGGTATTTGGGTTGTTTCTATATTTTGGTTATTAAGAATCATACTTCTGAGAGCATTCCTGTACAAATTTCTGTGTGGACATATGTTTGCATCTCTCTTGGGCATATACCTAGGACTGGAATTGCTGGATCATTCCCTTCTGTCTAGAACAACATTTCACAGCCAAATCATTCCTTGATTAACCACTTGAAGTCTAAACCGTAGACCAAACTGGGAGGAAAGCAGGTACAATAAGGAATGGTAAGGTGCCTAGGGTCTAAGCCCAAGGCAGAAAGAAATAGAAATGAAAGGGGGCTGTGTTCAGGCCCAGTAAATACTGCAGAGATGTGGGCTTCTATCCTGACTGTGCCCTTAGCTGGAGTCACACATGCCTGACTTGCTTCCTTCGTGATCTTCAGGTAAGGTTAAACCAAGCCTTACCTTCTTTGGGCCTTACACTCTTCAACTATAAAATGGGAACACTAATGCTTTCATTATGAATTTCCCATATGCCCTGAAGACACGACCTATGTGCTCTATTGTTCCTTCATGCTCGATTCCACCTGCCAGGCTAGGTACTTGGCACCCACCCCAAACTCTCCTTCTGGGACCACCCGTAGCGTATGCAAATCAGTCCCTGGGTTTAGTTCTCCGAGGTAAATGTGAGAAGCACAATCTGGCTCAACCTTGGGTACTTATCTGACATCTGACGTATACCTTTGAGGGAATGAATCAGCATCTTGATCAAGTCAAGTTGGAGGCAATGGGTAAGAACAGGCTCAGAAGCAGGAAAAGCTAACAAAGAATTGTGTCCGCAGAGACTGCAGTGACACAAGCCTTAAAACAAGACTGGCTTCCTTGTGACATCTTCAGGTGACTGGCTTTCCTGGGAAGGGGCATGGGAAATAAGTGGTTCATGTTTTGATCCTAAGGATAAGGCGATCTGGCGACTCCAGGGAAAGGATGAGTCACAGCCTGCTGGTAGGATGGTGTCATCCTGGCTCAGGAGTCCCAGGATCCTGAGGCTCTGTCTCTGCTCCTCCACAGTTCTTGTTACCTGTATCTCCTGGACATCTCGCCTTTCTGTCCCAGCTTTCTCATCCACTTCTGAATCTCTTTGCTTCAAACTACACTATAGTCTGATTAGTCTTTCTAAATCTCAATCTTACCCCCCTTACTCTGATGCTCAAAAGCCTGTAATCGCTCCCTGTTAGAAAAAGTCCCAACTGATTTACTCACTGTCTCTCAGAACAGCTTGGTTTTTGCGTTCTCTGCTTACAGGGCTTGTCTTATGAAGCTACTGGCATTCAAAGGTTCAAATGGAGACGGAGAATGTAGCTCAGTAGTAGAGCACTCGCCTGGCATACACAGGGCACTACATTCATTCCCCAGCGCCTTTCCCTGAAAAAGGGGCAGAAATGGAGGCCCACATTTCCTTCACTTACCCTTGCCCAGCCTTTCCTGCCTTCCAACTCAAAGCCTATATTGTTTGTAACTCTCACTAGATAATAATCACCAGCTTGGGCTGAGTGCTCTGTGATCTAACCTTCCAGGTTCTCAGCAATGCTCTCAGTCATGAATAAATTTCTAAGGGCAAAAATAGTAATGTTAGCTTCTTCTCATGTTGGTGCATATTAAGTGTTCAACAAGTTTTCTCTTACTGGCATGCTTGTGGGCCCTTCTCTAAGGCCCTGAGAAGGAAGATGAGTCAGGTAGTGGCTTAGTTCTACCAAACATGGACATTGGGCTTCAAAGGAGAAGGGATTGCAGGGCTGTGATTCTTAGGAGGAATAAGGAATAGCTGTGAAAATATGGTGCCAAGGACTTGCTTCAGCAGCTCATATACTAAAATTGGGCACCAAGGGAATAGAGATAGAAAGACTTCTACCCTGTGTAGCCAAACACACCAGTGGCCGTGTCCTTCTTTCCTCAACTCAGATTTCAGCAGAATTGTTGCCCTAACATCAGTGGTTTTCTATTGTTTTTTTTTTCTTTAAGCCATGTAATCCTACCTCCAAATAAAAGCTCCCCTAAATATAAGCGTGAACAAAGTAATTCAGAGCTTCTTGGGTGAATCAGAGGTGGACCCTGGAGCTCCCTGAAGCCATTACCTATCTTCCTACACACTGAAGAGTTTGCAGATTCTTCACTGCTGGATTTGAGGCCTCAGGTTAAGTTATGTGACTTCCTTGAAGGGTGAGTGTGGGATTGGGAGTGAGGGGTTGGGAGTGATGGACCATCTTTTTCTCTCCTGTTGAAACTATCCATGGAATAAAACCAAAAGCTTTGCTTGAATGTTAACTAATGACACTAGTACAGATGACAAAGAACAATTCGCACCCAGATGATTTGTATTTCCTCTGACATTTCTATTCTACAGGATAACTTTGTTAAGAAGATCCAGCCTGGAAAACAGATTCTCTCTCTATTGATGAAAACTCATTTCATTGCACAAATATGCTTGAATTTCACAATAAGAAACCTGACTCATTAAATATTTTTGCGGCAGTAACACTTCTGGTCAAAGTAGATTAAACAAATAAGCAATTAGTTTGGAGACTGGGTATGAATACAGATGCAGAATTAATTATTTTTCTCATTGTTTTTCCCTGTTGTGGACATTGGCTTCTTGTTTGTTTTCCCACTGTGTTTTGCTTGAGGTGACTTTTCTTACCCTGGAGTCGCCTGGGGATAGAGGACTTCCTGGGCAACAAGTCCCATGCTGTCCTAGAACAAACGGCTGAGTTGGGGTGGGGGTGGGGCCCAAGTGAGATGTTAATTGGAGGGAAAAGTGGGGGTTTCAGGCTTCTGTCTCAGCTTTACATCTCCAGGCAGGATGCTGCAGCCTCCTTCTTCAGCAGTCCATTTACTAAGGGTTTGGTTCCAAGCCAAGATGTGCATGCATGCATGTGTGTGTGTTAGACCGGGATCAAGAGGACTTAAGGAACTGGGTTGATGGCTGAGACTCTAGTCTTTTGTGTTAACTCTGAGGTGTGAGTATGTGGGTGGGCTTGTTTACTGGGACCATCCCTGATCCTACTAGTTTTCAAAATGTGATCCCAGATCAGCATCACCTGGAAACTAGTGGAAAATGCAGGACTGTAAGTCCCACCCTAGACGTACTGAATCAGTACTAGAGATGGTCTGATAACTTGTTTAACCAACCCTTCACATGAGTCTGAGGCACTTTCAGGTTGGGAAACTGAATCTAGAAATCAGGAATGTTAAGCTTTGAGAGGGCAGCCGAGGTCATTCAGCTTTCTGTGAACTCTTACAATTTACAGATTAGAGTGCTGAGGGAAAGAGAGGAAAGGCAACATCCCCAAGTCCCCAGCAGGTTAATGTAGAGCCAGAAATAGCCCAACCTCCCTTCCAAGACCAACTCAAGTCCTCTCCCTCCCCCTACTCTCAGGTACTCAGCAATTCCGAAACCCCTAGAGAGTACCCTGCATGGGGACAGAGGACAGATAGGGTGACACACTGTGGACAAGCACTGTCTTCAGGATTCCTTGTAGGCTCCGGGAGATCAAGGTCTCCATCAACCACTCCCACTAGAGGGGCAGTGTGCAGAACCCTGTGTCAGGAGGATGAAACAAGGTCAGTGACCCTACTAGGCACCTCTGCCTGCTGGGTTCCCATAGGCAGGCATATTCCCACAGCTATTCTTCCCTGCTGGGAACCACAGTGCCACAGGAAATAGGCACCATGGAATTGAAGGAGAACCCTAGCTCCATGAGCCTAAAGTTATAGGATGCTGCCCAGGTATGTGTTGGTTAACGGTCTGGAGGTGCCTGTCCTGGGCAGGCGACCCTGGGTGCTGTGACAGAGACTAAAGATAAGATCACCTAGATAAAAGTATCAGTTGGGCACACAGCCCTGCCAGCCTTTCCCATCATGGGATAAGAATGCTGGCATTTATGGTCTGTTCCATATTTGATAATGAAAAGCAGTTCACTGGAAACATCAAATTGGGGAACTCATGGGAGAGAGAAAAAAGACACCCCACAGGTAGCTGTGTCCCTGGTTTTCCTTTAACTGTCACTCATGGACATCCAGCAGAGCCCCACTGCAGCTGGGAGACCCACCGTCACCACGCTGAAACTGATATCACTGCACCTGCAGTCACTGTGACCATTCTCCAAGCCACAGAGGTCTGAGTCTTCTGGCCTGAAGGCCTATAGCTCCTCTTCCTCACAGCAGCCCACTCACTGCTTCCACCCTATAATGCCTGCCTTGCTCTGCTAGCACCATGCCTGCTAAGTTCAGATCTTTTCTCCTTGACCTTAACTTTCCCTTCTTGCCACTAAGCACACCCTTGCCCCACACTCTCTAAAATGGATGCTCACAAATCTGGAAACTTTTCAGTCTAACTCCCTTAACTCTCACTCAAAGCATTTCTTCCACAACTGTGTTAAGGACAAACAGCTCTCCCTTGGAACACTTCTACCCTGAGACTCTGTCAACTGGCAGCAATTTGTGATTTTATGCTCAGCACACTTCAGGGTCGGGAAGTGGACTGAGTCTTCCCTGCTCTCCGTCTTCTCTTCCACACTGTTACTCACTATGTCTTGACCTTCGGTAGAGCCTTTGGCTGAACCACCCCTTTTTAAGACCTGTTTCCACCATGTACTCCCTCCCACTGCCGCTCCTTCATTCACTGAAGACTTGGGCTTCTGTCTGGCTTCCTCTCTACCCTGCGTCTTGCCTTCCTGTGGCTGATTTCAAGTCCATTAAAATAAACTGCAGTGATTCAGTTTTATTGTGTCAACTTGATTGGCTTGGGAGCCACTTAGGGGATTAGTAAACCATCTTTCTGGATGTAACTGGGTGGGTTATGGAGATGTGACCTTGGATACTATATCTGGTCCCTAGCCTCTTCCTCTTTAGTACCATTGCCCTGCTCTGCCATGCCCTTCTGTACTTCTGCCTTGGAGCCAGCTGACAGGAGCCAGGGACTGACTCCTTCGAAACCAGAAACCATGTGTTAAATTAATCCTCATCTTGAAGTTGTGGATGTCCTGTGTTGTGTCTTAAGTGTGGGAAAGCTAACTACTGCAAATGCCCTCTCTATTCCTTCAAGTCCACAACTCTCCTACGCCCACTCTCATGGTGTACTTGAACTTTGAAATTTCTCCATTTCTAAAACCACAAATGTGAGTATTCTGTTTCCTCATAGCAACCTCAGATGATCCCACTACAATTTTCCTTAGCCTTGGTGGGCTTCACTTCCATCCAATGCATCAGCCCCCTTCTCATTCATATCCCTCCTTTTCCAGGTAAGGTTCTGTCTTTTCCATTACATAATTCACAGTACTCCTCATACACAAGGACATGGGTTGTCTTTATCTTTCTGTACTATGCAGCTGTCAAAACCCACAATCCATTCCCTATGGTTCTGATCCCCAGAACCCATGCATTTCTGAGAAAGCCTCTGAGAGGGCGAAAGGGTGGCTTTTGTAAACATGTGATCAACTTCAAATGAGCTTTCCATCCCTCCTAGAAACCCTGAATTCCTCTGATTAAGTCCACCACCCAGCCTTTCAGTGGCACTGTCAAACTTTTTAAATTCCCCTCAAACTTTCAACCTTAATAGTTTCCCCCTCACTCTTAGCAACCAAATGTCACAAAGAACACAGAAACCCAGATATCTAACTGCACAAATAGTTTACATGCTCAAAATCTTCATGAGTTGCTACATTCAGAACCAACCCCTTTTTCTCTAGATGTTGTCTCTGAAGACTTTTTGGAGCCTCAGAGGCAGTTTCTAGGGGCTTGCAAACCGTTCTCTTTCTCTGTCTTTGCTTTCCTTGTTGTCCATGTCAGCTGCATGTAAGACCCCTCAAGGAAAGCTGCTCATTAGGCCAGATGGTCAGCCCCTTCCGAGAAGACCTGCATCCCTGCATGTACACTTTCCAGTGCTTCTTCTGGCAGTGCCAGTCCTAACACAATCCCTGAGAGTTCTGTACCTTTGCTCAGCTGTGGCACTTTGTCACAGTGCTTCAAGGCTTCCCATTTGTACTTCAAACTTCACAGCACCCCTAAAGCAGAGCCATCTTTCTTGCCTCTCCAACCTTTGTCCAAGGGCACTCACTCTCATCCAGGTCACAGATGCGAAAGCAGACACAAATGCTGGATCCCTTTCTCCCCTCAGCCCCCTGCACATTTACCAACTCAGAAGTTTCCCTGCTGACATGGAAATCCCTTCCTGCAAATAAATGACATCTCATTGGTTTATGAGGTAGCTCTAGCCTGTGGAGATGATCTAAGGCCCCTGCCCAGCCAGGACACAGTAGCAGAGGACACAGTGGTGTAGTTTCAAGGTTCCTAAAAGGAATGAACTAGAAAGGGAGGGAGGGAGGAAATGAAACGCTCAAAGATCCCAGGATTTAATTAGCTAAACTCCTACAGTTTGGCATTTAAAAGAAAACTGATCCCAAGATCTGGGGAACTGACAAACTCTCCCTTGTACTAGAAAATATTTGTGGTCCAGTGTTGCCTTTATTTACCCAGAACATTTAATGTGCCTTTTTTCTCTCATCTTTCATATCCGCTCAGAGAAGATGTCAATTTTCTGAAATTAAACACTTAGCTTGATTACTGTTTTGTTAATTGCTGCATTCAAAAACCCCTTGTGCTCCTGCCTGTTTAACATGGATAGTGCTGTGAAAATGATAGGCATGGAGCTAGTGTGCAGGTGGACAGACAACAGCACTGAAATGCCATTCCCTCTATTCTCAACCACGCTTGCTCAAGCAGCTGGGATCCTGCCAGTGGGAAGGCAGAGTGGGCCATAACGGAAGGACCCCCAAAGGCCGATGTTTCAGAGAGGACAGTGTACTCAGGAAGCTCCAGGTTGCACCGATACTTGGGAGAATACAGGGATTTAATTCCAATCTGACACCATACTAAAAAATGTCTGCTGGAGAAACCACTGAGAGAGCTGAAGCCGCACCATTTGCTGAGATTAATATCAGAACGACGGAGGTACTCGTTCAAGCATTTATTTAAGTTTATTCATTCATGAACAACTTGTTGAATGATTTCTACATTTCAGGAATCTAGCGGGACACTAGGGTACAATGGCTAATAAGATTGATAAAGGATTTGCTCCTCTGGATATTATAAATGGCTCATGAGGCTGACTTACCATGGGGTTGTGGTGTGGATAGATATCAGAATTTCCCTTCCTACCCTTCTGCCAAAGCCTCAAGCAAATGACAACGATTTCACAATCCAGCTGGTGTTTCCACTGTAACTGAAGGCATCACACTTTAATGTGGACTTTGAATAAAGTAAGGGACTTCCTACAGTTGCCAGTGGCCCCACTGTTATCTCACACACTTAGAGTGCCTGGAGAGATGGAACAAAATAAGCAAATAAGTCCCCGGGTCCCCAGTCCACTCTAGTCATCCCAGCAGCAATGCAAGGTGGAGCTCTTTGTACCTGTTCTCAAGCTGTTAGCAACACCAGCCACTGCTCAGGACCTGAAAAGGAGAATTCCCATGCCCAGTAAATGCGTGGCCCAGCAGGAGAAGCTCACATTGATCAGCTAGTGAATGTAATGCACAATAAATGATCCCACCCAACACCGTCACTGTGATCACCAAAAGCTGAAAGGCTCTATAGCAACTGCACATGGTTACCTTCTAAATTCAGGAATGTGGAAGTTGGCCCCATAGCAAGGAATGGCAACAAAAGCCTAGCCTGGATTCCTTTAGCTACTTCACAGCAGAGTCTCCCATTCATTTTGTGACTGTTCTGGGCCTCTGATCCCAGTCACAGTGGGTACTATAATCTAGAATGTGAGCTCCGCAAAGGCATAGATTTCTGATTTGCTTGCTGCTATGTCCCTGGTATCTGTATCCAAACCCAGGTCTCAGAAGACCCAGAAGGTCTCAATAAACACAGTCCATACTTGTTGAGAAGTTGAATGTATTGGAGTCCCTAAGAAGCAGAAACCACTGAGTCAGCACTTAGGAAGCTGTCACAGAGACTTCACTGAATGAATGAATGAATGAATGAATGAATGAATACATTTCTAAACTTGAGTGTGCAAACACAGAAACTAACCTCCTTTGAATATGATTGATTTAGTTCTCTGAGATCAGGGGCTTGAAGCAGCATGTTAAATATCTTTCCCTTCATGTTCCTCCTATGAGCCATGTAGTCACTTGGGTGATCTAAACATGCCACCTGTGGGCCACCATACACACTCTAATCATCACAATCCAGACAGTCAATTGTACAAAGATGTTTTCTTGTGGACTAAAAACATGTGAAAATATGGCACACGGCTTTTTTTTTTTGAGCCTAGCACTGTGCCTTTGTCCTCAAGCTGGTGGCAGGTGAGGAGGCTGTGTTCCCCACAGAGCTCACTGTCGGGTGGAAAGCACCAAGAGTGCCAAGAGTGGACACCTCCGTCATGGCAGGGCCACCTGCTGATGCCCTTGACTTCACAGACCACACACCATTGGTTTGTTTTTTTTGCAAATAGGCAGGATCTTTTTGAAGTCATACAGAATTTCCATCCTAATGCCAGGGCTGAGAAAACAATAACACAACCTTCCTAGAATTACTGATGAGACAAAAGCAATGAAAAGAAATTGAATTAGGAATGGTGAAAATTTCATTTACTTAAGTTTTTAAATTTTTCTTTATTTTAGTGTAATGAAATTTTTCTTTAAACTCATGCCAGTCTTTTTCAAGTTCTGAGTCAATCTTTTCTTTCCTCTGAAGCAAATCTGCACGCTAATTTCCAATGAGACCAGCCTTTAAAAATGAACTGGTTCCAGCATATGGGATCTTCACACTCTACATTTTTACAGGCAGCATGTAATATTGTTTTAATATTTAATTTTGAGATTTACATAATATCTTTTCACCAAAGAGCTCAATATATTGCAATATATTGCAATATCATAAATTCTTTTTCATATTCAAAGATTATTCTTTATGCATGCAAATACTATATTTAACCGAGGAATAATGCAAATTAGGTGATGAATTCAGAGAAATTGATTGTCTAGGTAATTCTTTTGTAGGAAAAGTAGTGTTTCTGAATGACTCTTAATTGTCTAAGAACTTCAAAAATGCCTTAAAAATGGACAAACTATGGGGGCTTGAGACTGTTAACAGAAAAATGCAGAATTTTTAAATAATATTAAGTAATTGATTGTGTCTGTGTTGTGGGCATGATGAATAGTATTCTACATGCACAGCAGGCCATACATGATCTGTGTGTAAATCATGCTGATGGAATCATGTGAGTTAAAGGAAAAATGCTATTTCTCTATACATGCAATGAAAAAAGATAGAAGGGCTCCTCTGAGCCACTGGGTCATCCTGTTCCAGGTATGCTGGTCCTGGGCTCCATGCCCATCCTCGTCCTTAGCTCATTGGGATGCAGACTGTGCCACTCTCCTCTCCTGTGCCTGCTCCTCTCAGCAGAGAGTGGATAAATGAATATCTGCTACATATCTGATATGGATAACATCAGTCCCAAACAAAGACTGAGAAGCTGTGGCAGGAAAGAGCTTAGGGTAAAACAGTCCAGCAAATTGCTCTCTGGATCAGGACACATTCTCAGAAATGATGCTAATCTCCCAATCCAGAGCTTGGTGATTTTCACAGCTGTCTCATTTACCCGCGACTCCTGTACTAGAAAGCATGCATCATGTTTCTCATTTTACAGGCAAGAAATGGAAGGCTCTTGGCAGCTGAGTGAATGGACAGGAGTCATATGAGGAGCGAGGGAAACCAAGTCCAGGATACTCCCCCCTTCAACTGCATGTCTGCCATCAGAAGCCCACAGGTAAAGAAAGCATGCTAGGGTAGAAGGAGTTTGAAACAACAGCCTGCTCACTGTTAAGGCTTGAGTCAATCAGTTTAGCCCTCAGAATCAGAGGTTGTACACCACAGCCAACAGGTCAAACCACAAAATGGATTTGTTTGGCTCCCAAATGGTTTAAAATTTTCTAATCAGTTATAAACATTTTAAATCTGGATTTTTCAGCACATAACAATCGGGCACTGATGGGCATAGCAGTGCTTGTTGGAGCTGAGTAATGATTGCACCTGTGTTCTTTCGTTCTCTGCAGTCCCTACTGCCTGGCCTTTGCTTCTCGTCATTACCGGCCTGGCCTAAGGGGCCTTTGAGTTTTTTCTTTTTGGTTTAGATGGTCTAAAGTCACACATGCGCTGGTCTGTGTCACCTTCACCCCTGAACACATGCCAGGATTTTCTTTGAGGTCTTCTTCCTTAACTTTGATATCCTGAGTCTTACTGGCAGGAGAGAAAAGTGAAGTTTTTCACCACTTAATTGTCTCTGATACTCAGATGATCCAAGCCTGGGTCCGAATCTGGGGCTTGGTGTCAGAGAGTGACTGCTGGAGCTAGTGGCAATAAAAATGTCTCTGCAGATAACTTGGCCACTGGAATAGAGAGTGCTCCACCTGATCTGGTCTATTTTAAACTCCCAGCATCTGTATTCAGAGCAAGGATGTATCCCTGAAGACCTCAGTAAATTTGAGCTTGCATAATTCATGACCAACTCTGACCAAAAATGATGGACATTTTTTTGACAGTTAAAGTGGCCCAGTTATGTGGCAATAGCTTACAGAGAGCTTATAACTTACACAGCCCACTATAATATGGTTTTTGATCAGTCTGAGTATAAAATGGCCACAACCTGAATTTGAAGCCCAGAAACATCTTTGCTGACTATAGTGTGCTTGAAAAATTCTGTAAGCTCTCTAACCCCAGTTTCCTCATCTGACCTACCACATCTCTGTATAGGATTTGCTAGGGTTTAGTAGGTTACAGACTCAGAAACACAAACTCTCTACCACTGCCTGTAGACTAAGTGAGGATCCAGTTCTGATAATTCTCTAAGTGATGTAATGTCCTTGAGTGTCATGACCATATAAAAGATTGGGGCTGTGGCAGAAGATGGAAACTTTCTGAATCTCAAGATTCAACAGACCGTTTTGTGTGCCCCAGTAAAGTTCACCTCTGAATGAAGAACTATGTTTGGGTGTCCAGTGAACCATCAGATGATTACAGAATCTCAAAGAATACTTCTTAGCTCACAACTCTTAGAGTTCAGAAAAGCCTATTGTTGGGGACTATGAAATGTAGAGCTCAGAGGGACTGTCCACTTTTAGGACAAGATATGGGAAGGAAGAATCAAGAGAGGTAATATCTGAGCCAGGCATGGTGGCACATGCATGTAATACTCAGGAGTCTGAGGTTCAAAGATTGCTAAGAGTTCAAAGCCAGCCTGGATTACATAGCGAGTTGGTCAGCCTGAACTACATAGTAAGACTTTGCCTCAAAAAACAAAAACAAATGCAGACAGGTAATATCCTGCTGATACATCTCTAATTTCTGGTTCTCCAAACTCCCTTATTCTAGATTTTCTAAATTCCTTTAAGGTTTTGCTTCCTTATCTCAAAAGTGGAGAACAGTAATGCTCATTACTAGGTAATTATGAAGATTAAGATGAATCCACATATCACAAAATTCTTTTAAATGCCAAAGAAACATACATGAGGTGCCAACCATAATAATTACTGCTCATTTGTTCTTCAACCAGGACCTACCCAATGCTTCCCACTGCCATACCATGAGGCCAGGGGAGGAAGGCCTACTTGGACCTTGCCCAGAGTGGACAAACTCAGGGGTCCTTCAAAGGTATCGCACAAGTAATGGCCTATTGGTGACTATGCGTAGGTCACTTATATCTTAATGAATGTGAGACATCAGGTTTTCATGATTCCTAATATTTATCTCTTCCATTGTTGGTAAAATGCATAACTTGTGTTTCTAGATTGTTATTACAGCAGCACAGGTCCAAATGTTTATTTTGGTTTCCACCTTTAAAAAATACTGTCCATTGGCTAAAGATAATTTGTATTTATGAATTTGTGTTCACCAACCCAGTGTGATAACACCATGTTAGCACAGTGATTAGGAACGACTAGTCAGCTTGCTATTTGTTTTGTAATAACTATGCACCACCAACAAACAACTGCATTCTTCTCTCACTAATTGTAAAGTTTCTGACACCAAAATTCCAGAACTACCAAAAAGGAGTCATAGGTTGAAAAATGATAAGGGAGGCTGTGACTACAAAATCAGGGAAGATTAAGAATAAAGGGCTTATTAGAGGGAGAACAAAGGGCAAGAGAAATGTGTTTGTGGAGCAGCAAATGGGTGAGGATAAAAATAAATATTTTGAAAGTTAATAATGCAGAGCCCCTTGCAAGAGCCCTGGGCCCTCATCTCCATTGCAGCCTGGGAAGGTGCAGATGGGAAGACAAGCAGATGGGCAGGTTCGGGAATAGCAGGGTAAGAGAAAGGAGGGGAAGAAATAAAAGCAAACTGATATAAGTGGCAGGTTTATTCGCACATGCTTAGAGAGAGAAAAGACAGCCAAGCCCAGCATAGCATGACAGCCTGGCAGGATTGTTATTCCCAGAAGCTGGGACACTAAAATATTTCAGCCAGTTTTCTGCCTTAGATTCTCTATGGGAAATATTGCTAACAAAGGCGCCCATGTTACATGTTCGACATAATGCAGAAATTACCATTCCCTTTTCTTTGAGTAATACAGGCTGTCACAACCTTTGTCTCCTTGGCACTGGGGCTGTGGTCACCAGTTGGGGGCTTCTACACTTCCATCTTTATTTTCTCACTATATGCGTATGCATGTAAACACGTGACCATGCACGCACATACAAACACACCACATGAACACACACACACACACACACACACACACACACAGAGGAGTAATAACTAAGCCATCTGGACAGCCACGCTCTCCTACAACACCTTTTTTTCTCTTCTCAGTTCTGACAGCTTAAACCCAAGAATCATCTGCCATCAAAGATGCCTGGAATTAAAAGAGGCAGAGCATGCCTGAGATGGGGAGGTAAAGTGAATGAAAGGATGGAGTAAAGAAAGAAGAGGTCAAGGAAGGGGACACATGCAGAGGGAGGGTGGGCTTCACTAATAAACTGTCCTTCTGGAATTTATTGATTAGTAAAAATCTGTAATTCCAAACAAGATCATGGTCCACTGCCTATTACCCCCATTGCCCGTAGATGTGACGTTCACTTCCTTCTTCAGAGGTACATGATCACACAGGGGATATGGCTCTTTTCTAACACCCCTGGTATTTACTGCAGGTTTGTACAATGCTTAAAATATACAACCTTGCAGACCTGTGCTGTGTGTCTGTGTTCTGTAAATTCTTCAGTAATGAGTTTCATGGGAGGAATTCCTATGAAAATGGCTCAAGTACTACCACATCTCTCACAGTATCTAAACCACGGCATGGCATAGAGTAGATGCTAAATAACGGTCTCATAATAATGAATGAGAAAATAAATGAGTGAGTTAGTGCATGAATGAACTGGCTAAATGGATATAAAAAGAAATGAACTGCTGTAAGAGGCATGAAAATCAATAAAGAGAAAAGATCAGGAAAGTAAGAAATACAGAAATAAAGGGAAGAAAGTGTGTTCTGAGCTGTGCATGGCACAGGGATATACGGGCTATCAGGAGTGATCTAGTGGCACCTGTTGGAGACCTCTACAGCATGATAGCAATCATCTGAGCAAGGTAGAAAGCAGACTGCATGCTTGAATAAAGGTTTAATTGAAAAATAGCCTATGAATGCAATGTTAACCTTGATAATATGATTTCTGGAAAGTTTTTTTTTTTCATTGAGTTTTTCACTAAAGCATCACTGGCATTTCTGCACCTATCTACCCATCTGTCCATCTTTCTACCCACACACGATCCATCCATTTAACCTACTTTTCATCTGTCCATCTTGCTATCCATCTTTCCAGTAGCACTTAGTGAGTCCCATCTAATGTAGTTAGAGTCCTACTCTAACTTACATATATCTTTGCATTTGTTCTGGCAACTGAGTGTCTCCTAAACTCCAGTTCAAGCTATTCCAGGTGTGGTGACATATGCTTGTGAGTTCAGCACTTAGGAGGCTGAGGCAAGCGGATGACAAGCTTGAGGTTAGCCTGCACTACACAGCAAATTCAAGGCCAACCTGGATTAGCTAGTGAGACTGTGTCTCAAACAAACAAACAAAAATTAAAGGTAGAACACTGCAGCCACTTCTTCCATGACCACAAATGCCCAGCAGATGATGGTAGGAGATCTGAAGCAGCCTGGCAGAACCAGCATGGTTACAACTCTGACCCTGAAGAAAGAAGGAGGTAAGAAGCAGCCATGCAGACAGAGCAAGAGCACAGAGGCCCCTCGACTTACCGGCTTGGTTTGTGGTGATGTTGACAGAGACGTGCTGTGGTGGGAAGGGGCTCTTGCTAGAGACTCCATTGATGGCCTGGATGTCAAAGGTGTAGGGGGTGTGAGCCCACAGGCTGCTAATGGAGACACGGCACTCAGTCAGGCCCAGCTGTCTGGGCACAAACTCCACATTGTCGTCACAGCGGGAGCAGCTCCGGCGGTCTGCCCGGCACTTTTTGCAGATGATGTTGTAGGTCACATCGTCCCGTCCACCGTTTTCCCTTGGTGGATGCCACTCCAGAATGATGGACGTCTCATTGACAATGGAGATGACATTGCGAGGACCTGATGGGACACCTGCAGGGAGACAAAGAAGGGTACCAGGAGGCTGGGCTGAAGCTTTCTCACCTGGCACCTTCTGGCCACCCCATCCCACACACTCATCCCTCTTCTTTCCCAACCCCAGCTCTCCAGGTTGCAGTCATTTCTGTGAAAAAAAGTAGTAGACAGTGATGGCAACCTGTCTCCAAGTCGAGCTCAAGTTTTCTTTCTTTAGATCATATGTGCTGAGAGAGAAGGGCTCAGGGACGTGGGTGCAAGTCTCACTCTCAGTACCAAGCTACATCCTCCAGCCAGAGTAAGGGTTAAAAAAATGTGCATATACTGAACACTTATTGAGTGCCCTGTTTTTTCTTAGCTGGAGTAGAACACAAGGATAGAGGAATTCAAATGGCCCCTCCAGAAGGCCCAATAGATCTTGGAATGTGTGTGGCATTATATGCATGGTGGGGGTACCTGGGTAGGTAAATATTCACAATGCATCAGTTTTGGTGCATAAAAACAAGACACAAGAAAGTCACACAGCCACTATTTTTGACCCAATGGCATAAGAAGAGGATAGGAGTGTGTTCAGGACACACTGCTGGTGCTTTACATGCATTACCTCATTTATTCCTCCAAGAAGCTGTAAGGAAGACACAAAAGTTTTCTCAATTAAGTAAGGAAACTAAATCTTATGGATCAGACTGGATATAGAGCCTATAAAACCTAATGCCAGGGTAGAAGCCCATACCTGCCCAATTGAAAGCACATTATCTCAACCATAGCCCAGCTCTGAACAGACTCTGTCTCCTGTAAACCAGCTAGCTCTCTGGACTCAAGGCTCTTCTTTCAGAACCATTCATCTATGCCTGTTTCCACTCCAGCAGAAGTGGAAATGCCTGGATGCAAAACTCTAGGAAGCCTGATACTTTGTATGAGAACAAAATGCTGCTGAATTAACAGTCACAGTGCTGGGCATTTTAAGATTAAATTGGAGAACCTTCTGCCCAAGAACTGAAGAGAGCATAGCCTCAGGCTTTCAAACCTGAGCCCTGCATATCCTCAGTGTCTAAGATGGAAATGAATCCCGCCCAGAAGCCCCCCTTCTGAATGGTGGGTTCACCGAAGCAGCCGCTTGGATAGTAATGCATTCAGAATTCACACACGTGACTGTCGCCAGCTGAACGAAGACATGTGTAAAGTGGTTCATGCTGGAGACAGGAATCAAATGCCAACACACAAAATGAGGGAATAACAACAAGGTCGAGGGGCACCAGGGAAAGATTCTGTGTTGAATCAGTCAACAGCAAGCAGCTAGAGCAAAAAGCAATATTAAATTGGATTCTATTAAAATATGAAAGAAAATCAGTACTGTACTTTATAAAGCCCATTAGGCCCAAGCGAAGGCAGAGCATTGTTGCTTGCTCATGACAAGGCAGAATTTATGACGCATTTTTACTGAAGTCTTGCAAACAGTGCTCAAGAATTCCCCACCCATCTGCCCAAGCATGAACATCTATCTCTCTTTGATTCAGCTCACAGCTGTCCCAGGTGGGCTCTTCCTGGACCAGGTCAGACTTGCCTCACAGAATTCATTGGTGTCCATATAGGTCAATGTCTGTCTTGGACACATCTGTTGGTTTCAGACTGAAGATAACTCCGAACAGAAATTTGCAAGGTTAACACCACTGTTGCTTGCTGTTACACTTTTAGGACAAAGAGTCTAGCCACATCCACAGACCATTGTTTCTCACCCTCAAATAAATACACTCACTGAACACTTGCTCTATGCAGGTGCTTTAAAAAACATTATCTTGTTGCATCCTCAGCCCATCCCGAGGCCGTCTTTAAGAAAGCAGCATCAGGTAGCAGGGCAGAGACAGTTACCAACCATCACTCCCTGGCACCCTTTGGAGACTTTCCTCTTTTAATGATCTCCTCTCTCCTTTGAGTTTCAGCCTCATCCTCTCCCCTGACTCCAGCTTCTCAATTTGAACTTACATAAATTTTACCACTTTCAAACTGAAAGGCTATTACCCAGCATCTCTCTACGTTGTACATCTTTCTTGTTTACTCTCCAGCCAAGCTTTTCCAGTGAAGTCTATACTTACTGTTTCCTCTGCTGCTCCTGTCAGCTGCAGCTCAGTTACATCCCTGCTCTTCCATTAAGACAGTCTGCCTTCAGACTTCTACCCCAACTCAGCCCTCACTTTCCTCGACACTCCATGTAGTCACCAAGCAGTCACATCTGCGTCCCCTAACTCAGAGACCAGCACTATGATCTGTCGGCTCCATCTCCTTTTCTTCAGATATTTCCTTTCCTTTAGATTCTCTCAGTCTCAGAATTCCAGGCCTCCTCAATGCTCCTGCCCAGTTACCACAGCCTCTTAATTATTCTCCTGTACCTTATCTGCATTTCTCTGAGCTATTAGCTTCTGCCAAAAGGAGAGCACTGAAGCACACACTGATTCACAGAATTCCTCTGCTTGAAGTCCTTTACCTTCCAATTACCTGAAATGTTCATTCTCTTTTCTGCGTCCCTATAGTCCCCTGTGATCTGGCTGCTGTTGAACTCATCTTTGGCACCTGATTTTTTTCCCCATAGTGAGGCTAGTAGGAAAGTTCCTGAAACTTCCTGTATGCATTAAACTCTCTTCCTACCCCAAACCTCTGCGCAATATCCTTCTCTTGTCAGCAATTCTTTTCCTGCCTTTTTTACTTAACAAACTCTTGCTTATGCTTAGAGATACAGTACCTTTCCTGATGTCAACCAGGCATGTACTCCCCTTCTGGGCTTCTTTAAGCCCATTTCCAAGTGCCTAGCCAATTCCACTACTGCATTATGACAGTCTCTCCATTTCTGTCCTCCTGACTGGCAGGAGCAGATGTCTAGTTTGTCTCTGTAATTCTAAGCCTATGTAGCAGTTCACTGATGGCTCTTTTAACCTAGTTTTCCACTTCTGTTCAGCGTGTGTCACTAAAGGTTCCTTGTGTATAATCTCCAGCATTGGACAAGATGCCCTGCAATATGCACATGGAGGAATCTCAGAAAGACCTCAAAGGAGTGGCAGCAAGGAGGACCCAGTGCTTGTGACCTTGAGTGGCAGAAACTTGGTGATACAGCAAATGAAGAGCTGGTTTGGAGTGTGCTACCCTGTCCCTCATCTGTCGCAGCTGGGTGGACCAACCATAGTCAGTGCCACTCCATGTCTATTTTTTGCTCCCAACTGCTCGGGAAGAAAAGCAACAGATTTCCAGGAAAATGTTTACCCAGGTTTATTTAGAAACAGCTTTTATATGAAGCAGTCACTGGGCCTTTTCTCATTCCTGTGTGCTTTTCAGAGTGAATGTGTGTGGGACATAAAGGGGTATTGGAGGGGATGGTTGTTGAGGGGGAATAAATCTGATCTTCTCCCTCCAAGAAGCAGAAACAAACACTAAACTACAGATCCTTTTTCAGAGAGTGGATTCAGAGAACCAGGAAAGCCCAACATGAGTGTCTTCCCTTGCTTCCTCACAGGCAGAGCTGTGCCTTGTTCATCTCACAGAGTGGTATCACGCAGGTTTGTGGAGGTGACCCAAGTTCTAGGCTACAGCAATGACTACAATCTCTTCTGCTATTTATGCATTCATTCATTGCTTTAACAAATGCACCCTGCACTCTTCCAGGCACTTGAGAGGCAGAGAAAGTCAAGACAGGCAAGCTTTCCCTCTCATGAAGTTTATGTTTCTCTCTGGTGAGAGAACACAGACAGGATAGAAGGAAATGCAGTGATAAGTGGGATGATTTCAGATAAGAACATGTGCTATGAAATAAAACAGACCCAGGGCTTGACTGGCCTCCTAAGAATGCCAAGACCTGTTCCTTATTTCCTTCTCCGTGCCTGGCTGGTTAAGGGCTCATTTCTAGGTGATTAAAACAATGTCAGTCTTGGTTGTCTCTGCTGTAGAATCCCAATGAGATGGGCACTCTCCTGAAGGCAGGTTGCCCAGCCACTTAATCTGAATGAAGAGCTCCACAAGAGCAAGATTTGCTGCTTTGTAAACTCCCTAGAGGAAACTATGAGTGCTACTTTCTCCTCCTCTAAGCACTGGCTGCTGGGTTTGGGCTTACTCTTCAGGGAATATTTATCCAGAATATGTGCCCTCAGCAACATCTCCAAGAAGCAGAGAGAGAAACCAAAAGGTAGCAAGAAAATCTGTCACCTCTGTCAGGAAAAGCTCTCAGTGACTGCCACAGCAGGGCTCAGCACCATGGCCTCCCTATCCAAGCTCCCTGCTCTCGTGTCTGCTTCTTCATTTTTCTTAATTACACACAGACAGGCTTTTTGAAGCTTCTCTGATCTGTTGCCACGGTTACTACTGATGAACACATTCTGTTTAAAAGGCTAGGGAAATTCCATCTTTTTAAAGGATGGGAAAAGTGTTGAGCTGTAATTCTCCTTTTGGGTGAAGGGGGAAATGGTGGTCCTGAGCCAAGAAGATGAACCTCTAGTGTTTTCCAGGATGTTCCAGAGATCTTGGTTCAGCCTGCGTGGAGTCTGCTTATCACTGGGACTTCAAATAATCAATAATGGAGCTTTCAAGAGCCACAGGACCAGATCCAGTGTTGTATCTTTCTGCTTTTTAATGTGGTTTGGGCCAGATAAAACTTTTGAAGAATGAAGACAGAAGGTGAGTGTCTGAGAAAGGGTGAGTTTATTTGTAGGCATTAAGTTGGAAATAAGAGCACTCTTGAATAATCAAAGGGGAAATCTGCTGAAGACAGGTAAGACACAAAAGCCAATTCCTTTATCAGGAATCTTAATAAGGCTGAATTCCTGTTCTCAGAATTTCAAAATAAATTCCAGGCTGGCGCAGGTGCCAAGTAGGCAGGGTCCTGCTAACTGAATTGCCTTAGAATCTCCCTGTAGGAGCTGGCGAGGGTGACAACTGTGGAGAGGCTGGAATTGTGCTCCTCCACAGCAAGCCAGTGACAGGGCCTTCCCCATTCTGTGCATGACTCTTTGGAGAATCTGGTATGAGCATCAAAACTGTTTGCCAGAAAATTGAACATGTACTTAAAGACATGCATGATTTTTCATACTGTGAGTAGGTTCACTGTCCACTGAAATCAAGGAAATCTCTCAATTTTCACAGCAACCAAGTTGACCAACCTCAAAAAAATAAACTTCATAGACTCAAATTCATCATCCAAAATGATACTGCTGAAAATTTAATGAGATAGTAGGCCTAAAGCTATGATTGGTACACAAAAGAATGAAGTAATATCAGCCGATATAATTATTATTAGCATTGTTATTATCAAATCATGTGGAGCTCTGGTCCACTCATTTAATTAAGACTGATCCAATCCAGCTACTCTTTCCATGAGCACAGACCCTGCATCTAAAATTATGCTGAGTACAGTAAAAGCCATGAAGATATGACAGTTATGTTGGAATGCAAGAATCCATTCATATGGAGTATTGGGAGTTGTAAACACATCTAGTTAAAATCAAAGTAGATGATATGGACACAAAATATCAAAAATATTTGGGGTAAGGCAAGACCAGTGCATGTCAATATACTCAGTGATGATGTGTAGGAGACTTGTCCTCAAGATCGGAGCTGCACTTGAGGTAAAACACTCTGCCCTAGTTTGTATTCTCTGGGCTGCTTAGTCCCAGAAAGCACACCCAAGGAAAGGTTAATCCTTACTTGTAACAGGGTTGTTCATTCAGGGTGAGCCTAACACTTACTGCTTCCTAGGCTAGTCACCTCGTGTACCTGTGCCTCTGCTTTGTGGCCTCCTAAGATGTGACCTGACTTTGGCATAGTATTTAATCTTCACTGTCCTCTCTGACCTATAGGCAAGGAAATTTCTCAATAACTTGTCTAGAAAATTGTGCCTCTACACTATCTGCCTTTGAGAAAGGGTTGAGATGGTGTCTGAGAATGAACCAGAAAGAATATTTAATATTTAAGACTCCTGAATATTACCAGCAAAATATGCAATGTTCTTATGATTGAGAAAAGTCAATGTCTTAGTCATTTTCCTGTCACAAGGACATCAATACCCAGCATCCATAACTTAAAGGAAGAGAGGTTTATTTTGGTTCACCAGATGGTAATTTGTGGTCAACTGGTTCCAAAGCAGAAACAAGACAGAGATGAGTATGGTGGAGACACAGGTGCTAAACTCATGTACTACCCAGAGAGCAGAGAAACTGGGGATAGAAATATACTATCCAGAGTCACATCCACTGTGACAAGATTCTTCCAACCAGCTCCCAACAGCCCATTATCTAGGAATTCATCAATGGGTTAACGTACTGATTAATATAGCATTCCCATTATCCAATCACCTTCCCAAAGTTCCTCCTCTGTCACATGTGAATTTGAAGGGGACACTCTAGCTCTAAGCTGTAACAGTCAAGATTGTAATTTGGAAAAGTAACTGGCTGCAATATTCAACATAGACTGAAAGTTAGAGGACAGTAAAGAGGAAGATTGGGAAAATAATGTTGGAGATAATGGGGGAGTGTGGTATGAACAGTATAATACTAGCTCTCTAAAATGAAACTTCCTCTAGAGTAGTTCATTCTCCATTGTGACATGGCTACTTCAAAGAGCCATGACTAAGTTACTGGAACACTTTCTGAAGAAGTTGGAAGAGTCTTTGCAATTTTATAGTAAAGCAAGAAGGTTTCAAGGAGTATTGATAGATATGGAAATGGGAGGTGTGTATATCTGAAGTGTTATCCTGTAGGTGCAAAGTATGTGGAAGACCAAATCAGGATTTTTGTTAAGTCTGCTCCCTAAATATAACATACAGATGAAAGCAGAGTGGTGTAGAAGTTAACATAAGTTGAAAGAAGGTAAGTTTGCTACTGTCATAGAGTAGAGTTATCAAGTTATCAAGGAAGCACGAATGTAGCTTTATGTTTGGTTGTATTTTCTTTTTCAGTAAGTGGTTACTTCAAAACAAAACAAAACCATTCTTTATTCTTTCTAATTATGATATTCCCCAGCCTAAGTTCAGCTTTCTTTATCATCTTTCTTTTTTCCAAATTTGATGCCAATTCCTTTTCCATAATTACTTCTCCAAGTGCACATTTCCAGGGACAAGTCAGAGAAGAATGACCACTATCTCAGAGGAAACGGTGCAATGTGGGCCCGAGTTGGCTCAGGGTGTTGGAGAGGGGCATGGCACCCTGGACTCTCCAGTTCCTTCAACAGTGCCCCCTTGCTGGCCATGGGGGGAGCTTCTGAATATCAGGCACCACACTAACACTGCAAGAATAGGAGTCAATGACAGAAGGGGTAATCAGGTTTTGTCACAGCGAAGGGGACACTTGAGGCCATATTGGGAAATTGTTTATGAGTTATCAGGGATCTGGTAGCGAGTACTGACATCAAAATGGACAGATAGATGAACAATTTAGAAGACACCAAAGACATCCTCTTCTCAATAGTGGAAACTTGGATGGGCAAAGGGTCATTGGGAAAAAGACAGACTAAAGATCATCTGCAATTTGTGCTTGATGAACACACAAGAATTATTGTTTTGCTCAACATGGAGTAGGCAGTGTCTAAACTTTGGGGATGTCTCCTTCAGAGAGGGTCACTGTGAAAGCCCAGATAATCTGTGAGGATCCTCTCCTCAAAGCATAGCACATCCTCCTTGGCTAATGTCTGGGGGGGCATTAAAACCAGAAAAAAAATTACATTGGCTCACTCTTCCCAACAGCCATATGAACACAATCATTCTAAGGACAATTTTATGCCACCTTGGAGTCTATTTAAGATGATCATTAGAAATTGGAGGATACTGTACATCTTCAGATTCACATGGAAATGTGTTAAATAATCCCAGACTTTGGCATTACCTCTCTAAGCCTCAGCAAACTCAGTGATAAAATAAGGGTGAAAATGAGCTCCACCCATTCTATCACTGTAAAAAAAAAAACCCACAAAATTACCAATGAGCAGTGTAAGTTAAGAGTTAGCACAATGGGGCGGGGGGTTTAGCTCAGCGTTGTAAGTGCCTACTTGGCAAACGCAAGGTCCTGAGTTCGATCCCCAGCACACACAGACACAAAAAAAAGTTAGCACAATGCCCACTATGGTGGCTTCTTTGTAGTGGCCATGCATTTTATTCCTTATATCACAGTTCCAAAAAATCCATAATTCATTCAAATACAATGACACAGGCAAACCCCTGACCTTATAGAGCTTATATTCTAGTAGAGGAGTCAGACAATGTTTCAGTGAGTAGATATTTGTATAATATAAGCAATGATAAGGTTTTGATGGCAAATGCAACAGGAGCAGAAACAGTGCACCTAGGTGGTAAATGGAGCTCTTTTGAAGAAGAGGCCATGGGGACAGAGACATGAATGTGGTGATTCAGAAACCAGACCGATATTCAGAGTGAATGTCCATCAGGACATAGGGCCAGGAAATACAAGGGCCCTGACATGGGGCAGTAATTGGATCATTCAAGGAAAAGCAAGGGGACAGTAAGGCTGTGAGACAATGAGAGGAGAGACAGAGAGAGAGAGAGAGAGAGAGAGAGAAGGGGAAGATGGAGGAGGAGGAAGAAGAGGAAGAGCAAGAGGAGGAAGAGGGAGGGAGGTGGGAGAGGAGAAGGGAGAGGGGGAAAATAATAGATTAAAATGGTAGTGGGGGAGACAGATTACTTAGGTCCCGGAACAGCCTGCAGGGATTTTACTCTCATTGAAATTTTATTCGAAGGAAGACTCTGAACAGAGAAATGACATGCTCAGACTTTTTCAGTACCACTCTAGCTGCCTTGTGGGGATAGTATGCATAAGGATGAAAGTGGAAGCAGGCAGACCAATTAGGAGGCACAGCAGCTATGCAGGAAAGAGACAATGGTAGGTGGACCAGGGTAGCAGCTGTGGAGGGGATAAGAACAGGCAGATGCTGAATCCTTTTTAACATTCCTGAACATAGCAGTCTTTTTGATGATATTATGTCACTAGTTTCTCTCCACAGGCTTGAGCTCCTGATTTTAAATGCTGATAAAACAGGCTCCTCTATGACCACAGAGGAGTCACTGGGCACATGGGCGTGACACCTGGCACCAACACCATTGCCTCTTAGTGGACTAAACCTTGCTATTGACTAGAAGGATTCTGACCCAATGGCTTCCCGTGCACATGGCTCTGACTAGGTGGAACTCATTTATGCCACCACACAAATGACCAACATCGAGTCTTTTTCCTGGAACAGATTTCTACAAGGAACATACGAAAGAACAAAGTGATGAGTTGGTTTCTATTTCAGTGGCGTTCTAGATGGAATTTTGAATTTTCTATTAATAATAACCTATATGAAAAGTACTATCTTAAGCAGTATTGTGCATTATCTAATGAAGTAGATTTTCCCAGTATCTCAGGAGGTAAGAAGAACTATCCTCAGTTTACATGTAAGGAAACAGAAGTCATTTTAGGGCAAGCCCTGGGGCTGGTGATTAAACCAAGATGTGAGTGCTTCCCAGGCTCCTAAGGGAGGAAGACACAGTCATGACCTGGAGCTGCCAGGTGCTGGGGCAGGTGGCTCCCAGACAGGTGGGAAACTCCTGCTCCTGGGCCATCTCTGCACCTTCCCTGAGAAGCAGAAAACTGTGTCTGCAGGACGACAGGGCTGAGCAAGTCTGCACGTGTTGTTCATTAGGGTCTTAGAAACACTGGGCCCTACTCAGGCAATTCTAATCAAAACAGATAATAATAAGAAGAAATGATTAGTCGAAACAAGGAGGGACCCTGCTGAGAAGGATTTGGGGAGCCTCGTGTTATACATTTCACCAAATACCAATGTTTAGAGAGAGTATGCTTTGTATCTCCCTCAATGGGGCTAATTGGGAGAAAGGGAGTAGATTTCCTGTTCTGGGAAAAGACACAGCCTCTCTCTACTCTGAGCTGAAGGCTTTGGAAGGGGGGTAAGATTTGTCACCAACAGACAGCACATGTCAGCAGGAATGTACCACACCTGACTCAGGCCGCTGCCTGTGTGTGGCAGGGGCAGACAGTTGAAGTTCCTACTTGTGGAACAAACGAGTCCAAAGAGAAGAAAGCGTTCATGTCATCCCTGCCCTGGACCCTGCCCCCACACTCCCTGGGGACCCTCCAAGTCAAGGAGAACTCCAAGAATGTGAATTTAAGGATCTGGCTTGTAAAATGAAAATGAGGTCTCAGAAGCTTCTTGGAGTAATAAGAATGTCTCAGACTCAAAACGAGGGGTGAGTTCCAGCTTTGCCACCACGTGACCCTAACCAGGTCACTCAACACTAATCCCTCACTGACTCTTCCTACTTTTGGAGGACCCCACCTCAGCCCCTTGTGCTAGTCTCTCTCTGTGTGAAGTCTACTTCTGTTTCCCTGAGGAGCCCAAGTCTGCAGCTGAAGTGAGCACCTGCACGATGGCCACACAGACCACCAACAGACAAGGCTGCTGGAGGTCCAGCCCCGAGCCCAGAGAGGGCCAGGCATTGTGTTACAGGAACTCTAATGGGACACTGTCCTCATTACACAAAGGGGAATCAAGCGATTTACTAGACCTTGGGGCACTCCATTTTCCTTAGTATCACATGGAGGACACTTCCAGATTCTGCTGGATGTTGTTCTAAAGGAGACACGTGGTACCTTAACAGGTACACAGAAAACATCCAAGTTCCAATGACAATTCAAGGTCCAGGGGACAAAAAAGATACTGAGAAAAGTAAGTAGACTTTGCAAGAAGTGTAGAACACCCAATATCAAGTCCTGATTCTGACACTTCCATGGGCACCTGAATTCTTAGAACAGAAAGACACCTTGGAGGTCAGTGTGTTCCAGGGGCTGCTGGGCAGTCACATTCACTGGCTGGTCAGCCTCTGCTATATTGCTGCACTGGAAGGAGATTCACCACTCCAAACATTAAAATCATCAGTTGGTAATCAAAAACTGTTTGAAAAGATAACAAAAGAGAACAATCTATTCACAATAGCCACAAATCCCATAAAATATCTAGGTTCAAATCTCACAAGGTCTGTGTAACACCTGTACAAAGACAACTCTAAAGCCATACTGAAGGCTATAAAAGAAGACTTGAATATCATCTGCCCGAATGAAAATTCTCAGCATCTTAAAGCAAACAGTCAACTCCAGAGGAATCCGTATATTCAATGAAATCCCATTCCCAATTAAATAAAGTTGTTTAATAAAACATTCCCAACTATGTCAAGGGTAAACTTGAATCAAAAATAGACACAACACTTTTGAGAATGAATAATAGACAGAGGCTTGGTCATTGAGATGTAAAATAAAGTTATCATCTGCAGAAGTTTTAGTACATTGTAAAAATTGATCAAACAGCCAATGGGAAAGAACAAAGACACATATGAACAGGTATTATTTTACAATAAAAGAAGCAGCTCACTAAAATGTGAGCAGTTCAGATAGAGCTGATGGCATGCTATTTTTAATGTTAAATAAGAATATCAATGTCACATCCTATTCAAAAATTAATTTTTGGTAGAGAAAGGAATTAAACATAACAATTACACAGAGAATTATACAAAAATATGAGAGTAGTTTTACACCCTAGAGTGGAATGAACATACTTAAAATCCAGGCAAAAAAAGTCAAGACATAAATCCTCAAAACCAGAGAGAAATATTCTGATTTGAGTCCAAAAATTAAAAACCTTGATATGACAAAACTATATTCAAAAATAAGTGAAGGAGTGGAGGGCAGAATGCCATTTATGATTAATAGAAATCTGGAAGCCAGCTTTAAAATAGAAAAGGGGCACAAGGTTTCACATGGGCAATTCCCAGAGGACAAAATAAATTGGTCAATAAACATAAAAAATATATGTTCACTTAGAATCAGGGAAATATTAATTAAAATGATGAGGAGGTCAGTTAAATTAGCAAAGATTAAAAGTCTTGATAACACTCAATTGGGCCAGTGTATGGAAAAGCAAAATACTGTGTGTACTGCCAAGAAGAGTGTACATTGGTCAAGCCCTTTGGGAAAGTGTTCTTGTAACACTGGCTGACTTCCAACTGTTTGCACCCAGTAATTCAGCAGCTCTATTTTTAGGTAAGCATTTATGCTCCAAGGTATGCCTGAGCTTTTTAAATTACTGTTTATATTAATGAGATACTGGAATCAGGCTGAGTACCCACCCATAGGTGACTGTGGAACTCTACTGAGACCCCTGGTATTTCCCCTGTCTAAGTCTCCTCTCTTCCCAAGTTTTAAGGAAAACACCTTTCTTAGCCACTTTGCATAAAGAGCATGTGACTATTTCTTACCAATGAAACTCAGTCCATCATCTCAGCTGGTGGCTACCATTAGACTGGTGCGGGGTCACCTGAAAGGTTACAGTGCTACTTCCAAAGGAAAGCAGAGTAGTACTGAGGATAATGAGCTAGGTCTCTGAGCCTGGTCAGGCCTGGGAAGAAATGTAGGATCTGCTACTCCTGAATGTGTTGGCTCAGACAAGTCACTTAGCCCTCCTGGACCTTGGTTCCCTCATCTGTAAACTGGGAATAACAGTAGTACTTGTCTTATGCTCTGTGAGATTAATTGAGAAAAATGCATGTCAGGGGTTTAGCACAGTGCCTAACATGTATAACACCTTAACATCGGCTGCTATTGTCAGGAATACATACTTATTTTCCTGATCCAATCAGCTGTTGCTTCAAGATACAGCCCCAGGACACTGATGGTGTCCTCGGAAGAGGCATCTGTCATGGAAGCATTGGTGCTTCCCAGCCTGACCTGGGCAGAAATGTGCAGGCACAGACACCACTAACCTTTCAGAGATGCACACAGTCTGTTTCCGGGCAGACACGAAGCTTCTCTTTCACTCTCAAGGTGAAGGAATTTTCGTCTAGTGTTTAGCCCTCTATTTCTGGCCTGCAGACAGCATCCTCTTTATAACAACTGAGGGATTCTTCCTCACTGCTTACTGAGTGCTAGTAGGGCTTGGTGGTGACCATGGCTTCCTACTGACCACTGACTGCCAGACCCCTCTGCCAACGTTCTCTGTGCAAATCTGGCAATCAGATCTAACCTGCCTCAAGCTTCATCTCATGAACAGCTACCACGCAGGTTCACTACAGATGCTACCATTGGGCATCCACTGTGGGAGCTGTTCTAAAGGATGCCCTGGGCATTTTCTGTAAGTGTAAGCCCACAGCCATAGAAGGGATAGCACACCATTATTACCATTACACAGCTTCACTGCTCTGCAGACTGGGGAAGAAGGAAAGAGTGACCTTGTGTTCCAATATTCTCTGGGTCTCTATCCTTTAGTCCCTGTGAAGCAAGCCTCACTTCCTGATGTGACTTCTGCACTGGAGAACTGTTTATTAAGTGCAGTGGGGATGGTCCCTGGCATGGTCTGGAGGAAAACCTGGGCCTTCTGCAGGTTGACCTCAGACTGTAGTTTGCTCTTTCTCACCCAAGCCACTAATAATTGGTAAATCCAGCCTGTAAACCCATATCTAATACCATATCATAAAAGTTCTTGGACATCTGATTTAGACTAGCAATTTTCAGAAAATTGCACAGAAAGTTGCACAGAAGACCAGACAGACACGCAGTTTCAAAATAAATCACTACAAAATGATGGGTTCTTTTTCCTAACCCACAGATAATTGAGAAAACCTGGATATACTCAAACTGGCTGTGAGACCCATTTCTGTTCACGTCACCCATTTCCCACATGACTCAGAAATCCTCTTTGCGGGTACCACCAGCATCTTTGGTACATTTCCAATTACAGGGAGTTCACTTATTACTCAGACAGGCTTTGTTCTCTTCATGTGACATTCAAAATCTACCTTGGAATAAGTTAAAAGTGGCTTCCCCTAAGTCTCTGATGAGATCCAAACATATTGGAATCTGTGGTCTTTGCCACACCCAGAAGAAGTCATCAACAGTGTTTGTGAATCTCTGGTTTTAGATTCCATGAAATATCTATAATCTGGAAGATTCCAGTCCTGGTTTTAGAAAATACTGACTGCTACTAAGTTTCCAGTATGGCAGCTGGGATGTCAGGGAATGAAAGAGGATGACGAGTCCTCTCGGGAAAGGCAACAAGGATGTTGGTCCCGGGACATCATAATGCTGCAAATGCAGACAGTATCACAGACTTTGAAAAAAACACCAATGAAAGCCAGACATGGGCCAGGGACTCCACACAGTGTAATGGAGTTAAGGGTAGAGTCTGAACCTGGCTCCTGGAAAGACACAGTGGTCAACAAGGAGGGTACAATGGGTCAGCATGAGTTCTGGATCTGATTGACTGGCAATGGTAACCTTGACAACTTATCCTCAAGTACAGATTGGCCTGAAGTCTAGGGATGAGCAGTAGCCCATTGAAACCTGGACTTAGTATCTGGCTGGACCAGATCAGGATCTGGAGCTGAGCCATTATCAATGGGAAAGAGGAGATGAAGAGGACCAAGAGGCCACATGCAGACTGACTATGAGAACCTAGGGATCAAGATGGTACACAGAGGTTGCACACGGATTTGTAATCACAAGAGATGCAGATGGGAGAGATGGTGTTAAAATTTAGCCAAACTAAGATGGTTCTCTGGGACTATTTTATCCAAAATTTCCCTGTTCCCACTAAGGAAACAATTTTTCTAGTAGTTAGCATATATTCAACAGTGAATTAGGTATTTTACGTGCATTTCACAATGGGCATAAAAATAAACAATATCTTCAGATTTAGGGAAAGGAAACAGAAATTTGGAGAGGTGGGTAATATACCCAAGGCTACTCAGTGAGGGAGAGATGAAGCTGAGAGACAGCCCTGGTCTACCTCATACCACAGGCCTCTTAGCACTTGACCGGTGTGGGCACTTACTATGTAGAGTCATATAGCGGCAAACAAATCAGATCAACACACTGAAGGGCTTAGAGCCCTGTGGACAAATAAGAGCCCTGTGTCTCGAGGGTGTAACCAACAGAATATTCAGGTGTGCAGTGCAAAGTGTTCTCCTCCTGGGGAGTGTATGAGAGTCTAGCCGAGGACAGAAGATGCAGGACTACTTGTTCTTTACTTATCATCAGCAGAGAGCTGCAGCCAAGATTCAAGAACCTTAAACGGCAGCTCTCATTCAGTTATAGCCTTTGTTCTCAATTGGTCCTGCCTGGGACCAATACCTGTACATTTGCCATTAGCATTCATACCAAGAAAGGACCCTAAAAAGCATGTGTGGACAGCTTTGTTCTGATTTTTACAATAGGGAAAAGAGTAGAATGAATGGATACATTTTACCCAAATCCCTTCCTACCCCTGCAACTTTGTGATTAAGTAGGGCTTTGTGAGCCTGAATAAAGGATGACAAGGAGCAGTGTGTGTTCTCTAATTTTAAGTCAGCTCAGGAGATATTATTTATTTTTCTGAAAGATTTTTGGCCTGCAGAGAAAATGTATATAGATCATGTACCTTGATTTCTACAAAGATATCTAAAAAACAGCTCACAAATATTTGTATATCAAGGGAAATAATGTTAACTAAATGATAATGCTAGTGCTTGGGTCACAGCTGTTTTGAAAATAACATAAAAGTAGAATAAACAAACTTTGATAATAGTAGGAAAATAAAATAATTACCCTTATTAAATACCTCATTTGTCAAACACTATTCCAAATAGGACTGCTATATTTAATTCCCATGAAAATGAAATGAGACAGACTCCTGTATTATCCCCATTTTGTGGGTAAAGAAATAGAGGCTCAGAGCAGCTGTCATTTATCCCACAGGGTTGAGAAGTGGCAGAGCAGGCCTTTACCTGGACACAGGCTCCAGAGCCCACGCTTCTAACTAGTACACATTTTTCATTTGAGATGGTAAAAATCAGTACTTGGAATTATCCATACCTGAGAGGGCACTATGCCTACATCCACCAGGGAAAATTTCTAAAACCATAATTATAAGTACACAGTAGGGGAGACCCAGATGGGCAGCACTCCTGATGGGACAAACAAAAACAGTGGCTGTTCAGTAGCCAGAAAGTCTGAGGTGAGCCCATGGTGTCAGGGACTGTGACCAAGGTAAACAGTCAGCAGTGTTCCAATCACAGGAGAAAAATCCATCACTTCCCCACCGAACTGTGCTGTGGAGTAAAAAGTACAAGATTCATTTCTGCCTGTCATGTTTTGGGAGTTTTGATGATGAAAATGAGAAATCCAGAAAGGCTAGCTGGAATGGTGGGGATGGAGTAGGAATTCAGGAAGTCATGTGCTTTGGGGAAAGATAAATTAACAGATGTTTAGTCTGAAGGAGATGATTAAGAAAGGATGAGAAAGTTGTCCTTAAACATTGAAACCATCAGCCAGTGAACACATTGGTCCTCAATGGCCAACCAATGACAAAGAGTAAGAGAAACTCTCCATGCAAATAAAGACCAGAAGATCCCTCCTGAAATGCTAGATGATGGCTGCTGGCAATTGGAATAGAGCCAACCTGCAAAATGTATGAGATATCTGTCATCAGAAATACTCAGAAAACTAAAAGTGGCATAATTATCTCTCAGGGCTATTGGAAAGGGAAGGCTGGCGTGAGGGATAAGGTTGACATGTGGCAGAGCCTGTAAGGTGCTCTGAATGTTAATAAACTGTGATTCCCAATGCTTTTCTGGTAAGTCACTGAAGCAGAAAGTCAGTTTGTGTGCCTAGCTGTTATCTTAAAACTTGGAGCTGTATAATTCCTTACAAGGGTTATACCCACTTGGGTCAAACAACTGTGGAAAGAAATTGTAGACTATAGAAGTGTAAAAGGACATTTACACAGGCAATGCTGACCCTTGCTGAAACAGCAATGACAGTAATAAATAGCTTTCAGTTTGCAGTCACACTCCCTCCACTCTGTCCAGGTGTACAAAGCTTCTACTTGGCCTGCTCAGGGCATAAGCCTATATCAAGGTACTCTATGAAGCCAGTTACCCTGACTCCTGTTGATCTATGACCCTTGTCTGGATTTTGCCTGAAAACAAAACAAAACAAAACCAAACACCCCACAGACTATCTTACCCTTGAGACCACAAATAACCTATTTTTTATATGCAGCCTGGATCAATGTTGGGATAAAATCAAGCAGACCTTTTGCATATAGATGGCAGTAGTCAGTGAATTTTTTACTAAAGCTATGTTCAGAAAAAGGTAAAGCAAACCTTGAATAAAACAGCCTTCTTTTAACATTGTAAGCCCCAGTTTAACAGAGATAAATACTTGTGCGAAGGTGTCCTTTTGAATAGTATTCAAAGTCATTGTCAAAGTGTAGCATAAGTGAAATATATCAGACTTGCATGTGTAAATGTTGTTTTATATCCCTAGTGTAAGAAACTAAAAGAGTAAATAAGATCTAAAAGGTAAGATAGATATCATAAAAAGGAAAGAAACTGCTCAAAAGGAAAGAATAACTTGGATGGGGGGAAAGAAGATATATATAATATACTAAGATAATTGTGCTACTCATTCTATTAGTTCATAGAAAGGAATAGTGCTTATATTGTTTGATCAGTTTTGCATGCCTGTATCTGGTAATCTGAGCAACCATTTTGAAGACAACAATATGCCATATAGTAACCGTTGCTAATTTCTTATCATCTTGTTTTGAAATTCTGTATTTTTAAAAATTCTATTTAAGATAAAAAGAAAAGAAAAAAAGTGTAGCATGTGGACAAGCAAGCAGACTCCAGTTTATAACACTGGATTCTTGTTACAGCTGGGGTGTCTGTGGCCGTAGGGACCTTCCTGCCCTATTGAGCCAAAGAGCCCCTCTTTGCAATGGGGCCCTAAAGGCTTTGTCTTGGCCTCATTTCCAGCTAGGTGGGATGACCACCCAGCTAAGTGATGAGGCTCACTGCCTGACAATATCTCCTTCTCACCGGGCTTTCCATCACAGCTCAGGCAAATGGTGCCCACTAGTTACTTTGCTTCTGCCTCTGTTTCTCCCTCAACCCACCGTGACCCCACGCCAGCAGGCGATGCTCGTTGGATTCCATTCCATTCTCCTCTCTTCCCCAGTTGTATGCCATTGTATGTGCCATGCTGTTCTGACCACTTGTGTGAGAATGAAATAGAAATGGAGCCAGAGCAGGTAGGGTTATTCTGGGAACTAGTGAGGCCCTCCTCTGAGCCACTCAGACCCAGACATGATCATACATGTGCACTCACATATCACTCTTATCACTCTACCCTGCCTCTTTCACACACACACACACACACACACACACACACACACACGGCCCCTGGTGAGTCTGCTAGCTTGGCACATCTGATACATGGTATACTGAGGGGAAGGAGCAGGCCTCCGGTTTCAGTCTACCAAAATTCACTCAGCAGCCTTTCACCACAAGAATCATAAAGCAGAAGACAGAGAAACATGACCTAATTTTAAAGCAAGGTCTTCAAACTTTAGCAGCCTTCTAATAGCTGGGCTCCACCCCCAGGGTTTCTCATTCAGGAGTGTGAGAGGCTGAGAATTTGTACGTCTAGCAAGTTTGCAGGTAACATCAAGGCTGCTTGTCCAGGGACTGCATTTGAAAATCACTGCTCTAAAGGAAGTCATCACTGGTTATCTTGTCAACATGACCCAACATGGTCTATTCCCAAGACGGGTTGGGAAGCCTTATGAGCAGGTGCCCTTGCAGACCTCATACGACACTGATGAATATCAGGACAGTGGCAGAGGACCCTTGCAGATGTCTTCCTCCTGTCCCAAAGCTTTTCCCACCCCCTCTGCCCTGGTTTCTCTTTCTCCATCCCACTTAGCTTTCCTGGAAAGCCCAGAGCTGAGGCATAGGGGATGCCACACTCCTAGGCAGTTCCACTAAGCAGTGTGACCCATGTGCCCCGGGGGTGACCCAGGTGCCCAGTGGAGATAGGGATGAATTAGGAAGAACACTTGCCAGCTTCCTAGAGATGAAATGTCAACTCCAAGGAGGCAATCCATGGGATTCAGAGATGGGAGAGGGAAGCAAAGATGTCTTCTCTCTTCTATGGGAGATAGATTCAAGACAGAGTAACAGCAAATCACCAGGAATATCCACAGGTTCTAAAATCTCACAAATTTTAACTTTCATTGAGGTTGTGGTACTGAAGTCAGATAACCTTGAGTCTTGTCCTGGGGCTTTACTACTTTTGGTCACTTAGTTCTTACAGTCTCCTAATTTGAGTTCCATCATATCCATATCTCATTTTGCTAACGAGAAAGCTTGTGCTCAGAAAGGCGAAGTAACTTGCCCTAAATCAGGTCATCAGGAGCCAAACTCAGAGCCCCTGCTCTTGCTACTTAGCTTCCCTGCCTCTGTGTGAGTCAGGAAGGAAGTAGAGATGGCTTACAGGGGACCACAGAGGGCTGGCCAGCATTGTGCTTCCTATTCTGAGGGAACACCATGGGGGCTCAGTGACACAGTGACCTAGGAGTCCTTGCTTCACTCTGCTTCAACAATTGAAACAGCAAAAGGACATCCACAGCATCTGAAGAAGAAATAAAAGAAGCAAGACAAGCACTAGCTTGTCTCTGCGATCCATCACCATTTCTCCCATGTGGGTGACAGAAAAAGGGTTTTTGTGGTCAGAAATGTAACAAGGTAATTATTTTCACACCAGTCCTTCAGCAGTTTTTCACAGGCAGCAATTTTATAAGGCATAATTATCTATTTTCACCTGCTTCATAAATTCCTCCTTTCCATCTCTTTCCCTAGTAAACTAGAAATTATTTAAAACTGAAGCCATGCATCACAGTGCCTGGTTTCACATTGCTAGGCACTTTCTCGTGCATCCCTCGCTTTCCTCTGTCTGGCTGACCCTGTCACATTCTCTTTGCCATCTGATCCTTCTGGGAGAAAAGGTCAAGTGTCTCACTCAGAGGAGCCCATGAACCGAGGATCCCTGAGAACTCAAAATCATTCTTGTTGGTCATCACCCCAACATGCCTGGACATGTAGCCCATCTTCTAATTTGTTTTCACCAAGATCTTCTGGCCAAAGTGACTGTATGGTTTGAGATCACACAATGTGTTCTGTTGTCGTGCTGAAGCATGGGTCAGTTCCCTCCCCACCCTGGGTTCCATCACTTCTATTTTCAGGTCCTTAATGTTCTCTCATGCTGGAAGCTTCCATGTCTGCTGTCATCTTCACACTTTCCAGGGATAAAACCAAAGCAAGTTCTAGCATTGATTGAGAGTTTACTATGAACCAGGCTCTGTGCCAAACACACTATAATGTGATTTTGCTAAATCCTCATAACAACTCAGAAAAGCATACATTACTGCAGGATTGTGAGGATAAAATGATAGAATATAGGAAAGTTAAGAAATTAGATCAAGGTCATAGAAAAGAAAAGAGATAAGAGTCAAGATTCAAGCGTTTATCTCTAAAATGCCCATCTTCCAACCACAGCAAGTAATTGATTATTTAAGCTTTTCCTGGGACCTTTTTCAGCATCAGGGCAATATAGGGAATCCAGGATGTCCCTGGATATTAGGACTTCCGGGTAGTCCCTGAAGGAGGTGGCAGGAGGACACTGTGACATTGTTATATACAGAGTGGTACTTTGGTTCAGGAGCACTTGTTGGTGAACAATTTGGCTCACAAACAGAAGCGTTTGGCAAACTTTTTATTTATTTGTTTGCAAGCTCTGCATCATGATGGACACAACCACAGCCATCTTTCTTGCATGAACATGAATGTGGCCATCTTTTCCAGAATCATGGAACAAATTAAACTCATGAGCCAAGGCACCTCTGTATATCCATGTATGCTCCCGTACAACATTTCCTGGCACACAATTTCTAAAATCCTCGGAATCCTCAAGTGATTGATGTCTCTTGAAATGCTAATGGCTAGCAACCCCATAGGTAGCTTTAAGTTGGCAGATGGTCACCAAGATGGGATCAAGATGGTTGGGCCTTTCAGTCCGATCCCACAAACTCCCGGGGCAACAGAGGAGCTGAAGATTGATTCGATCATCAATGTGAAAGTTGCAAACAATCACACATATTTACTCAAGTCTCCAAGAAAATCCATGAGCAGGAGTTCAGACAACTTCAGGACACCTGAACACACAGAGGTTCCCAGGGGTGCTGTGCCTGAGAGGGTGTGAAACCTCTGGAACTTTCTCCTACCTTTCCTTATGTTTCATTTATTCTATATCTTTTGTAATATCCTTTATAATAAACTGATAAAAGTATTATTCTGATCTCTGTGAGTTGTTCAAACACATTAGGTAAATGTAAGGACGAGGAGGTGAGGATCCTGATTTATAGCCAGTTGGTCAGAAGCATGAGTCCAGGACATGGTAGACATTTTCTGTCCTGCACATTTAGAAAGGTTGAGCTTTCCTTCACCCAGGTAGTCCCAGTGCCCTGTCAGCCTATAACTATATCACAGACACGACAGACAGAAGATTTGATTTGTAAAGTGAAGGAGCTTTACCAGCTCCAGAGCCCAAGAAGCCTCTGTCAGGCTAAGCTGGGCCCCTGCACAGATGCCCTGCCCAATTCACTGGGCCAGCTGGGAGCCCCAAGGCCACAGTGTGAGCCTATCCTTGCCTCAATAGCTCCAGAGATGCTCCTTGTATCCAAAAAATTATTTACTGCGGTGATATGTGATGCCTTTTTAAGAGAACAGATGGTACCTCCAATTAGAATGCTTTAAAAGGAAACCCTAATGAGAATATAAAAGCCAACAAATTGACTTTTTCATACAGTACTTCCCTGGCACACAATAAATCAGATATATAATGAGGCTCAATAAAATAATAGCTTTACTTACACTTGTTTTGTCTAGCATTCTGTTGAAGCCCAGCCCTGCCCTCTGGATCCCCTCACTGGACACTGACTCTTATAGGTAGAGGTGGGAAGCTGGACAATGCATTCAAGAGCTGCTGTCAGGTTAGACTACCAGAGCCACATGTGGCTTTCATTTAGCAATGCCTAGTGTGAACCCAGAGCTGTATGTCTAGAAATATAAGGCATAGGGCTCCATACAGGTATGGCAGCTCTGGTGACACACACAGACAAGGCAGCTCCGCCCCACTCTTGGTAAGATAGGGGAATATGAGAGAACCAAATGAGGCATAGGAGGAATATCTAATCCCAGAACTGGTTGAAGCAGAGACAAGAGGGGAAAGCCCATGGAATGTGATTTAAAGAAGGAGCACGTGGGCTGCAGGTAGACAGTGAAGCAAGGGTCTTTGACGTGTTAATTTTTGCAAGAACTATTTCCGTTGGTTCAGGCACATCTGGACAGCTCCACATCCACATTGGGAGTATTTGGTCATGAGCCTGCCTTCATTCTGGTGGCCTCTCCTGACTGAGTCTACAAGTCATGGCTGCTGCAGTTGGGGGAAACCTCAGCTTCTATTTGCATGAGATAATTTGGAGAGGGAAACAGACTAGTAGTGGTTCATGAACAGAGTTTAATTCATAACAACCTCTGGTAGTCCTAAAAACTGGTCCTAAAAACTGGTGGTCAACTTAAGGCCAGCAGAATTAAGTCAGCAGGGTGCTGAGCGTGGATGTTCTACCTGAGGAAAGTTACAAGCATAAATAGAGATGTGGAGAAGGAGAAGAGAGGTGTTGAGGTGTTGTGGCATTGTGGGTTCTCCTATGTGTTGCTGTTTGAGCCATTGGTTCTCCTAGAGAAGCTCTAGTCTTTACATCGAGCATTGCTTCCTGGCTCTGGAGGGGAAGATATGTGCCACTTGATCTTCAGGATGAACTCGTCACACTGGCTTCCTGGCATGTATTCGAATGTGCTTATCGTCAGAGCAGTTTGGGGCCTCTGTGTCGCTGAGGATGGCTGTGGTGCTCTTCAGGACAGCCCTAGTCCTTGTTGTGAGTGTGACTTTTTGGCTCCAGCATGGAACCCTCAACCTACCAGCACAGCTCCTTCACCCCACTGGCATAGACTTTCTAGCTCCCACCACTGATCTTTGGGCCTTCCCAGCATGGATCCATAAAAGAGACTGGCGTGAGTCCTTCTTTTGGACTCTAGACCTCCAGTTAGACTCATGGGAGGCATTGTCATGAGCTCTAGGTCTTCATCTGGACTCATGTGGGACATTGCTGTGGGATTGAGGCCCTTGGTTGAATATTCCATGTCTTTGATGTTGTGGATAGATTTCCTGCAGTTTCTTGTGTTAACTATGCCTGACTATCATAAAATAATATTATAAATTCCATGTCCTGATTTTAATTGTTCTCCTCACAACCCCTGACTACAACAGAGGTGGAAGGGAATATTTTGGTGAGTGAAGCTATGAGACCCTTGGGTATGTGTGTTGTCCTTCAAAGAGACTGGCCCTTGATCTGAATACCCAGGCATCAGTGATTTAGCATCTTTACGTGCCTTCTAAAGCCATTAAACAACACTTCTCAGGCTCACAGACATGTCCTTCAGTGGGGAGGGCAGTTAGAAAGCAGTGGGGGAGACACTACCACAGAAAGACAGGAACTCTGTTCAGCATAAATGGAATCATTTTGGTAGGTCTCCCTCTACCATAGGAGGTCTAGGGAAAATCAGCTTACAAAAGGATGAGTTTTTCCTCAGTTCAAATCTATAAGCATTGATCGAGCTCAGGGCCTTGATCTAGAAGGCACTTTCATTCCTGCCCTGTACCCAGGAAAGGTTACATATGCCACACGGCCAGAATTAAGAAATTCTCCCACTCAGAGTCCAGTTATTTTTTCTGTCTATCAAACTGCAAGTACAGATGAAATGTCTCCCTGTGGTCTTGTGCACTGAGGATGGGAAGGAGTGATGATATAAAGAAAGATCTCAGCTCTCATGGAGCCAGGCTGGAGAATTCAATGAGAAGGAAAGCTCCAGTACAATTAGAGAGTAACCTGGAGTATTGATCCCAGAATACAATGGGAATACTGAAAAAAAGAGATCATCCCTTCTTCAGAATGAAACTCAGTGAGGGAGGAAAAAGTTCTCTCCCCACTTCCTACCTGGAAAGTAGAACTGCCCCTCCCCCACTTTTGGCATGATGAGTCCTTCTCTCTGCAGAAAATAATGGGAGCATGCATGAAGCTGATGCAAAACAATTAGAATTCATGCCTCAGAGATGCTTTTTGTAGTCAGGCTGTACTACACCATGTTGGCCACTGGGAGTTGACTGTCCTGGTATACAGAACATCCATTTGGTAACTAATTATAATTATAGAATATCTAGACAATTAATAAAAGTATGAAAAGTCTGAGAGAAAACCAATGGCAGACATATAGGAAGCCTAATGAAAAGAGATATTTCCAGTTGTACAGACCAGGAGGGGCTTTTAAGAGGAGAGAGTTACTAGGAGTTGTTCTAATATTCTAGTGGATATCTTCCCTTTGCACTGAAAGAAATTCCCAGGCTGGCATTTTTATTGACACCTACAGAAATTGTCCTCGTGAGGTTAAAAAAAATGCTCTCTCATTTGGAAAGAAGGGGGGGAAAGAAGGTAATCTTGACCTTGTGCTACTGAGCAGAGAGGAGCTCCGCAGCCAGCTGCACAGGAGCTGTCCGTTTCAGCACCACGACCAGCCTTCCTCACTCTTGCACTGTCAGGGACACCCCTCCCCCATCCGAGAGCCTTAACTAGACACTTACTAGTGCATGCCACTTCCGGGGGGTCAAAATCCGCTCGGTAATAGCCAGTCCGGCAGGTGCAGATGGGAGATGCCTCTGAAGGAGAGCGGCTGTTGGAGGGGCAGTGGGAGCAGCCCTCTGCTTCCTGGCTGGCCTTGAAAGTCCCTGCGGGGCAAGCTGGAACATAAAGAGATCATGTGAGATTAATGGAAGGGTTGCAGCCAGAGGTCCTTCCCTGGAACCGGAAAATGAGACTCTGTCCTCCTAAAACACATTTCGAGTTGTTTCCTTGTACAAATATGAACATTTCAGATTGCAAACCTCTATTTAATACTTCCAGTTCCTCAACTTTCCTGGTGAAATATACCTTCTTGGTAACAATGGCCTTCTCACTTGAACAATATGAAAAATGATTCTTCCCTCTCAGGAATGTCAAAAAATTTAATTGAGAAGATGAATTTAATATGTAGCTCAGGGTCTTGGATAAAAATGCTCTGTACATGGGTGTTCTCCTACCTCTGTGTGTGGTTAACAGCCAGGTCCTTACCCCTACCCATTCTCTAAAGGATCTAGTCTTATAGTCTCAGCTGAAAAAGGTCCCGGCTGAAAATGGATAAGATCCATGGTTCCTAAATGTGATGCTGTAACACACGAGAGACACTGAGAGATATGTTAACAAGTACTCGTTATGAATGATGGCAAAAGACTGAAATTCACGAGCAATGCTTTTAAAAGAAATTAAGGTGATTTCAAGGTTAGTGCCTTTAGAACATCATTTTTCCTTAATTGCATTTTGATGTGCATTCAGGAGTAGAACAAAAAAAAAGTGGCTTTGCAGGCAGTGCACTAGGGCATGTGTCATGCACTTGCTATCTTCTGTCACACACGTGGCTTTGGGGAAGGCTGGGAATATTTGGAAAAGCTTGATGCCATTGGAAGTGCTTTTATACATGGAGTCTCTCTTCTTGATTCCTTGTGGAATCAGTCTAAAGAATCACACCATGCCACATCTGCCCCCAGATTATCCTCCAGGCTTTGACCATGTCTCCTCTACCAAGACCTCCAGGCAACATGTCTTCTTCCTGCCATGCCCTCAAAAGTGTTATCCTGCTTGCCCCACTTACCTACTGCTCTTCCTCACTATCTCAGCATCTGACTCTTCTTGTCCTTGTGAAAACTGCTCTGGCTCATTCTCCTTTGTGAATGGGTAAAACCCACTGCTTGGACAATTTACTTGGTTCTCCTACACATTTCACCAATTTGTTAAGCAAATATTTACTGTGTGCATACTGAGAACCTGACCCAAAGGACATAGACTGCCTTCAATGAGCTTTCCTGATCCAGGATAGTCATATGGCTATGATACAATGTGATAGCTGCCTTCACAGAAGTATCATTATAATGGTTTATAGTTGCACAGCTTCTCTTCCCAAATATATTGTTCCCTCCTGGAAAGTGCAGAGTGTTCTTTAATAATAGCTGTAGCCACCATCTGCTAACTTGTCTCATTAAATGCTTTGCATGCATTACTCTATGGGGTGACTATTATTATCTCCATTTGCTAATGAGGAAATTGGGACACTGAGAGGTTAAAAAGTTACTCAGGATCACACAGTGGGAGAAATCATAGTGATGACACGCACATAAGCTGTTGGAAAAGCATTCACCAGTTTTCTGCCAAGAGAAGAAGGAAGAACAGCTTCTTATGCTACAAAAGTTTCTCATTCCACTGCTCACTTAAAGTGAGGAAGTGAGTTCAGTCACTGTGGGTGTCTACTATATTATGGATGGAAGGCAACCTTGGTGAAAAGGAATTTTCTGGAATAGCATAACCCAACTGTTTTCCATGGAACACGGATTCTTTGAGGACTCAACACAGCACTTACAAAACAAGTTCTGTGCTCAAATGTTTTGAAAATGTGGACATCAAAGTTATTTTCATTATTTTGATGGGGTAATCCCTTAGTGCTTGGAAAATGTGTGTCAGAATACTGGATTTACCACTGAGAAGCTCTACTTTGAAGAGTATTTCCTGGGGCTCACATCCCATGCAACACTGTTGTAAGTACTGTTTCCCTTGAGAAGCAACAATTTCTGTTATAACCCATGTAAAAATAAGCCACTTGATGATCCAGCTAAACACATTCAAAAGAAAATTCTATGTGGAAAAAATGATCTGAAATGTTTACTTAAGAATCAATAAATAAAAACACTAAATTGGGAAACACTGAATGACATACACAAAGTATCCTACAATTTGGTTTACTAACCCATCTCTTCAAGCTCATTCAGTGGTTTCTCCTTCTCTCTTCCCCTCTTTTCCTTTCCACCATCCATAGCTCTTCCCCATCTGTAGAAGCACAGGACCCCTGACATCATTAGGTCCCCATGTTTCTTGAACCACTGGGTTCTGGTGTAGGAGACACAGAGAAACTGGGTCTGGGCTGTCTAGACACAGCAGGTAGAGGAGATGTGATGACTACTCAGGCATTCACGTTTGGTCTCTGCCACACTGTAATTTTCTTAATATATCAGATCAAGAACAAAGTGTTTTCAATTCTCTCCAACACTTAAAAGCCTCCTCGTTTTACATTTCATAAGTTAACAGCATAAACAATCATCCTGATAGCCACAAGTGGCAGAGATTTGGAAAGTGGCTTCAGAGATTTCTATGGAGAGAAGCAGCTCTGAAGTCCAAGGATGCACAGCTCTGAATTCCTGGGAAGAGAAATGCTCAGAGAAAGGGGACAGGTCTCAGGACGGAGTCTCCGTCCACCCTTCTCTGAGAAATAAGCACTGGGCGGTAGTAGTCACAGTGTTGGGCTGGCTTCCTGCCTCTGTTCCTTCTTACTTAGGATGAACGTTATGCAATAGCTCAGAGCCTCAGTTCAATCACCTGCATAAAAGATCTATACTTCTCAAAACTCCTACAGGTCATTAGAGTTAAATATACCAAGTATGAAACACAGCTGGCAGTAATGTGTGCTATATAATCTCTCTCCATCCCAGTCTTCCCACTCCCTTTTGAAAATCATGCTTTCTTTGCACAGAGTTTTAGAAGTCAGAGTCAAAATGTAAGTGTAGAGTCCCAGAGTAAGCAAACAAATCCTAGAACCAAATGGAAAACTATGTTTATACATGTTATTTCTGTTTAGATAATGGGAGAATCATTATATTTAGAAAATATTACCCGTAGTTGCAAAATGAATGGGTCTTGTTAATGTCCAGATTTCACTTTCTAATAGCTGAATAATAGAACCTGTATCTAGACATTTCCTATTTTATAAAGAAGCAGTCTTCCTACATTCATTTATTAAACTTTTAGAATGTAACTTGTAATGACACTTACACTGTATTTTCTCACAGAATTCATCCCTTTAGTAACAGAATGTCAGGCTAGGCCACAAAGCCTTTTTAACTCATTGTGTGTCAGCTGCCACTAATAGAAGTTAATGATGTTGTTATTTTACTAAGAAAAATAAGAAAACTATGCAACCCTTTGAAAAAAGTAGCTTTAATTAGAGGTGATAAATGGAACATTTGGGTGAATTATGGCACAGAATATACAGGCCAAGAGAGCAAATGCAAATGGCCTTCAAAACCAGGTAAGCCAAGTGAGTATGTAAGGGAACTGGGAATGTAGCAGGGAAAGGTGGGGACTCTGATGACCTGGGGACCAACATCTGAAAGACTATGGTTTCCAAAAATAATAATTAAATATTGTGATCGCCTTACAAATCTCAGCCTTTCAAGCAATAATAGTACTTTGCTTTAATATTTCTAATCACAGAGGCTGCCTTTTGCTTGATCCAGAATTACAGTGGCCACTATTCCTAAAGTTTTGAGTTCCTTATTCAACAGACGGGTATTGAAGATCTATCAAAAGCAGGCACATGCTAGAGGCCTGGAGCGAGGTGCAGATGGGGGGGGGGGCTTTAAGAAGTCTTCCTTGTGGAGAAGGCAGAGAAAAAGCTGCTGTTGAGTCTGCCTGTGCTATTCCATGTGTGCACAGAGGCCCAGCCAGCCAGGAGGCACATCATTTGGAGATCCATCTTTCTACAGTGAGGATCACAAGGAACATCATTTAGTAGCTAACAGATGAGATTCAGAAGAAAAGAGAAAGACAAAGCAAGAAAGAGAGAGAGATGGAAGAACTGGAGAAACAGGAAGGAAAATTAGAACACAAAGGTCTCAGCCTGGGGCTTCACCTTGGCGAGTTTCAAAGCTACTCCAAGAAGTAGACGAGAGGAGAAGAGCTGCACGCACTTTGCTATATATTCAGGGGAGATCGTTGCAATCGGACATTTGTTAGGAAGGGCTATGGCTCCCAACTTCAGCAGAGGAAAGAGACAAGCATGAACATGTTTTCCATCTGCCATGCAAAACACACATTTTCCTCTCCCTTTTAGCAACAAGAGACTGGTACACATCACCTTTAGCTGGTCTCAGAAGGTCACCTTGAAACACCCACCTAACTTATCGGAGTCTCAAAGATGTAACAAATTATCTGCTTACAATGCTCTTGAGGATGCCCCTTCCCTCCCATCCCTGCATGGAGACTTCCAGTGACACTGAATCCATCATCTACAGTACTGTTACTTTATAAAGAAACAGATTAAGTGTCTCATAAACAGTGCGGTGATTGAGATAATGGAAAGCGTCTCTCGTCCCCATCTGCAGCATCAGGTTATGAAGCATTTCCAAGCAGCCAGGAAGAGGAAATTAATAGAAGCAAGAGGGAATAACCACTTTTATGCAATTTCCTTGGGAGATAGTGGACCATCTCATCTTTATTGGAGCCCTTTAACCTGTCACTCAGCACTCACCAGAGCCTCTTTAGCGCTCACGATTTTTCTTGATATCTAAGGAAGATAAGGCGAACACCTCAAAACATTATTTTATAATTTTTGAAGGCGGAGGGCGCACATTGCTTCTGCCCCTCCTCCCGCAGCGGAGGCCTCCACAGACATTTTTGTGCAGCAGAAATGTAGGAGAGCTTAACTATTCCTGGTGCATGGTGCAGGGGGTCACAGTTACTCCGCAGGAAGAAAATCTCTCCTTGCATTTTAAATGCGATTCTTCCCTCCATCGCCGTCTTCTGTCCTTGCTCTTTCTTTTTAATAATCTGATTACTTTTCCTGATCTAATTTTTTTCCCCAAATGAGTTTGCAAAGGTTCATGCCAATGAATATTCATCCCCTGCTTAAGAGTCGGGTGCTTTTGCTCAAGGCAGGTGCAGCTGGGCAGCTGGCTCAGGTCTGCCTGCCTGTGGGGTGACAGTGAAAGGGCAACACAGACACTTCTGCAAAGGAGGAGAGAGGTTCACAGCCTGGAGCTCACTGTTCCTAAAACCTCCCCTTCATCTCCACAATCCGTGTCCACACCTTAAGAGAAGTAGATTGCTCTCTCAGCAAATGCTAAGAACTGCAGAATGGGGAAGATGGGGGAAGATCAAGAAATTCCTGCAGGCCATGCTTATAACTGCATAGCTCCTCCCTGGCTGCTGTGGCCACACACTGGTGCTGGTATTTAGACCTGGTATTTACAGCTGATATTTAGATTCACTGCTGTGGTCAGATGTCTTCACTGCCTTCACACTGCTGGCAGCTAATACCTCACAATCCTGACTCTAAAACTCCAAGAAAGAGGCTCCTGAGCAGGAGGTAGCACTGAGCTCCCTGTGATGGGATTCGCCTATCTACTCCCAAAAGTAGTCTTTACTTTTCCCACAACTGGTCTTCCTCAACAACCGCAGGACATTCCACTGAGACCTGAGGTTTTATGAGTGTTCCCAATTCTTTTTTATTTTGGTGCTATTGAGAAAACTGATACCAGACAAGTGGCTCCCAAGCATCCATTTATCCATCTAGCACTATTCTACTTTGAAAGCTCTCTGAGAGCTGACATGTGGTCTTGTCACTTTTGTTTTTCCTTTGCCTAGTGGTTAACACAAGGCTTACACACAGATCTGCACATTCTATGGCAGGATGAACTGAACACTCACTGAAGACCCAAAAATAAAAACTGTGGTAAAAAAAAATGACATAACACATATAATTTTGATATTGAGAGTGTGAGATGATAGATACTCCTGTGTAAATGTGTATTCTTACAAATTCAGGAGGGTTATTTGATGATATGTATTAAGAATATCAGAATGTTCAGAGCTTCGATTCAACAGTTCTTTCTACTTCTAAAGACTTACTCTAAGAGAAAGATAGCAGATATGAAAAATATTTTTGTTCATAGGAGGGCATCCCAGTGCTATTTATGGGAGAGAAAAAAGGAAGAAAGGAATTGAGAAGTCCAATAATGGGTATTGACTAAATGAACTATGGAACATGCATAAATAGAATACAACATGACCACTGAAATTACATCTTGGATATTTTAAAAGTGGGTTCTTAAACTATATAGAAAATATGAACTTCACTATATATACACAAACTACACTCACTAAAAAGGAAAAAGGGAGTGATGGCCTTACTGGTGATTATTACTTTTTCAGTACCTTCTTCATGTTTTGCACTGCATATATATGACTTCAGTATTCAAAGAAAATAGCAATCACTACATTTCCAAATTTTGCAGAAGACACAAAAGTACAGATGGCATGAATGGCATGCATTATCCCAAGGAGCAGAGCTGGGTATGGGACATGGTGGACTGTCACTGTTAAAAGTTCTACAGAAGAGATTCTACCATGTGCCAGAGACCTTCAGAAGAAGGGGAAAGTCGAGGGGTACTTTGAAGGCCACCCAGAGGAGTTGGTGCACGCACAAGCCCTTGGAGGATAAGTAAAATCTGGTCCTAAAATGGCAAGGGGAAGCAATTGTGCACCACGACTCAGAGAGAGCAGGATCCCAGCATGTCTGGGAACTACTGAGTAGTGATGGAGGTTAGTAGAACTACGGGTCATTTATGGGGGCCACTGCAGGAGGCAGGCTGGGGCATTTTTATTTCTACATCAAACTGAGCATGTGTAGCCAAATGGATCTCCAGTTCTTGTCTCCTTGGGCCTAGTGCCAGCTGTAATGGCCTGTGCAGTTGGGACAGTTAGCTGTGTCATACACTTGTATCACTCATGATGACACTTGCTGAAATTGATGAATACTGCAAGCATCATGACACAGATGAGGCTTGAAGTTACAGCACTATTAAGCTGTTCAGACAGGAGCAGCAGCAGCAAGCCTAGAATGCATCGGCATGGACGTGCTGAAGAAGTGTGGTCAGGATGGTGAGTTTAGTCTGGATACAGTGGGGAAGTCATGGGTTAGAACTCAAGGATATAGGCAGAAGAGTGGTGTCTCAAAGGAAAGGAGCAAGGCCTCAGGCCCTCATCACCTATGACACTTTGTTCCCAAAAGTAGCCAATCATATCAGAGTAGTCAGGTGAAGGGGGCTGGAATGGGCATCAGAACCACTCAGAATTGAATCCATAGCTGGATCCTGCAATCCTGGCCTAAGGACAGTGTTTGGGTAATCGTAAAGGTAGCTCAAATATTTTCTGGTGATTTAGGCCAGTGGTTCTCCATCTGTGGTCTCCAGACCAACTGTGTTATAGACTGAATATTTGTGTCCCCCTAAAATTGTATATCGGCATTTAGAGAGAGCCTTTGGGAGAGAATTAGATCTGAGGTGAGGCTCTCATAAATGGGATTAGAGACCTTGGAGATAGCTCATCTTCTCTCTGCTCTGTGCCAGAGAAGATAGCCTATACAAACCAGGAACTGGGCTCTTGTCTGACACTGGATCTGCTAGTGCCTTGATCTGGGACATCCAGCATCCAGAATATCAGAAACAATTGTCATTTAAGATTCCCAGTTCATAGTAAGTGTGTTAGAGCCACCTGAACTGAAACAAGTGGCATCAGCATCACCAGGAAACTTATAGAAACACAAATCCAGGCCTACTAAACAAGAAAATCTGAGGATGGGGGTCCAGGAACCCAAGTTTCACCAAGCCTACTAGGCAAATCTGATTTAGTGCAAGTGTGAGAACCACTCATGGAAGCACAGAGCCATCGGCCTTGGATCCAAAATAAACTGCCACTTGCTAGAATGTAAACTCAAGCAAGTTATTTAATTCTCTAAACCTCATTTACAAATGAGTCCTCTCATTTGTAAAAAAGGGTGCCAAGGGAATCACTTTCTCATAGCTATGGTAAAGATCGATGTGATGGGATTCCTGGAACACAGTGCCTTCTTTATAAGCAGCAGTAAAGTGTGTTCTGCAAGGAGTCAGGCCCAAAGGTTTTATCAGTTGTTCTTTTGAAAGTATTTGTTGACCACCTACTATGTATTTGGAGCTGTGCCAGTGGATGAAATACGAAGTTTTCTTCACGGAGCTGACATTGTAGTGAAGGAAGACAGACTTCCAACTGGCAATTACAACAGATGTGATCAGCATGGTACGGGAGGCCACAGCAGGAGCCTAACCCAGACTGAGAGAGACTCAAAAAAGTGACAACTAAGTTACGAAGTGAAGAATAAGAGCCATACAACACAGCAGTGATGAGATGGGTGGCAAACCCTCCATCCAGGTGCACAAAGCAGCATGAACAAAGGCCCCTAGAGAACAAATATGACATAGTCAAGGGCTTGAGAACAGTCAAAGACTGGAGAACTCACTGGCCAAGTCCAGTGAGTGCTCCAAGCTCAGGCACACAGAAATGGGGTGTGGACAGGTGGGAGACTGAGTGTCTGCAGAGGCGACCTGAACTCGCATCATCTAGACCCTAGGCTTCAACTTGACATTCTGAAAGCCACTGATGAACTTGAAATGAGGAAGCAACAAAATCTGATTTTATTTCTGAAAGATCACACTGGCTGCTGCTGGGAAGAGGTTGGACTGAAGGACTGGGGACTATCAGGGGAATTTCAGCAGCCTGTGTGACAATGGGCCAGGGTAGTGGGTCACAAAACTTTTAGAACAACAGGAGGTGATGACTGACTGGGGATGGCTCCCTCATCAGGAGCTGGTATCCCTGGGGTGGTGGAGGATGCTAGGAGTCAGAGATTATGCCCCAGCATCTGGCTCACATCCCTGGTTTCCCACTGATGGCAGAAAGCATGCCTCCACGTTTCATCCTCTTGGGTTAATCACCTCCCTCTTCCTGGAGTTGTTTCTTAGAAATCCAGTTCTCTGGCATCAGGTTCACTGCCTCCATGACTTTAAGGATGTTGGAGGTAGGAAAGGCCCTGAGCAGAGAAAAGTGGGGTGGAGACTCACTCTGGAATCAGGCCTGGATTGGCTCTTCTTGCAGTTGGCCATGTTTGCTCCCCGAGTCTTCTTCCTAGCGGCCAGCCTGCAAACAGCTGGAGGAGAGATGCAGTGAGAAAGGCTGGTTCAACCTTCAGGCTCAGAAGTTCTCAGAGTGGCTAGAAGAGCTTCCGGACTTTGGAATGTCACAGAATAGAAGCCATCACTTCTCCACTGCAGACCAGCTCTTGCACAGCCAAGAGCGGCTGGAGCCCCATGGGGCTGGTTTCCTGGCTGTGGTTTAATAGGAACTGGGAGGACAGTGGGTGAAGGGAGTTCCTGAAGCTTCCAGAAAGATAAAGAGTAGGGAAGAGAAAGAGCAGGGTGAAGAGGCCTAAGCTGGATGACTAAACAACCTTTGATAGGGGAAACTGAGATCTTTCTCAGGTCACCCAGCAAGTGAAGACTCTACTTATTCTTTGATCTAGCCTGCTTCAGAATAGGAGGGAAAGGGACGAATATGGCAGAAATTGTTGGGAGGCAACTGGCAGGATCTTGATATTCCCAGGACAGTTGCTGGAGGAACAGCATAAACATCTTTCAACATGCCAGGGCCTTTCAACTGTACCACGGAGCCTACAGAAGGCAGGGACCCTGGAGAAGGTCAGGAGGCAATGACGGCTCACAGGGGATGGGAAGGGGGAGAACTGGTGCTACATTCTCCCAGGCTCCTGCAACCCAAGGGGACAGAAGAGGGTCCCAGAAGGATGCCAGCCAGGTGGTGACTTGGCCTGCCCACTTTCACGGGCCATGCAGGGTCACAGTGGTGGAGAGGAAAGACCCAGAAAATTGAACGAGCCAAGGAGTGTGTTTGAGTGCCTGTCTCTATGGAATTAATTCTAAAGGAAGACTAACAGGCAATTCAAATACAACTATGGGGATATCCATGGCAGTACTGTCTACAGCTAGAAAAAGTTAGTAACAACCTAAAAGCTGCATATGATTGCAGACTGTCTTCTGT
>PVJX010009437.1:0-61064 GCA_004027295.1 Dolichotis patagonum
AAATAAGGGTTACATACCCATCTTACAACAGAGGAAACTGAGGCAAAAAGAGGGCAAGTCACTTGCTAAAGGGTACACAGCTCTTAGGTAACAAAGTGAATCCAAACTCATCACCACTGCTGTGATCTTTAGTATGACTGAGACATTGCTTGTTTCACAGTAGCTATGCATAGTATTTATATTTTTCATTTCACTCTATTTTTTGTCTTTTTGAGATAGGGTTTTGCTATGCAGTTCAGGCTGGCCTTGAACTCACTTTGTAGCCCAGGTTGGCCTCAAACTCCCAGCAACCCTCCTGCCTTTCCCTCCCGAGTGCTGGGTTACAGGTGTGCACCATCACATCCAGTTGTTTATTTATAGTTTTCAGTTCTTATAAATTTGACCCTCCCATAGTCTAGCCAGTATCTCCAAAGGTAAAGTCCAACTTCCACAGTGCATGTGGGTGCTACAGTTTTATTTCCCTAATTGTATAATGTACCATATTCTCCAAGACAGAAGGGAGTTCTGCACACTGTGTTAAATGTATCCTAAAATCTGCACCCACTTTCTTGGGCTTAACTGCCCGGTGGCAGCCTGGCCTTTAGTCTGTGCTTTCACCACTGGGCATCAGTCGGGACACCTCAGCAGGAAGCGGGACCCAAGTCCCTGTGGCAAGCGCTAGCAGTGCGGGAGCGGTTTTCCACTAAACAAGCAAAATAAGAAAAACCAGAGACTAGCAAGGATGTGGACCTAGGGGTGTGACCCCAGGTGAGCCCCAGAGCTGCCCACTGCTCATCCGCTGGGTTACCAGAATGGATATGGGTCACCAGAAGAGCACCATGATTTTAGAAAATCGATGCCAATGGGTTGTTTATTTGCTTTGTAGTGCTAAGGATCAAACCCCGGGGCCTCACACATGCTAGGCAAGCACTCTACCATGGAGCCAAAACCTCGGTTACCCCCCAGGACTTTATGTTTCAGCTGACATTCGATTCTGATCACTGCCTCTCACTGATCCCCCCTTGGGAGAACTTAGGGTGTGGGTGGTGTCAGACCGCCAAGGGCTGGCGTCCGTGGAGTCCGTGGAGTCCCTTGTTACCCTGTTTCTCTTCCAATCCTCCTTCCACCTTCTCACCGCTTACCTAGGCATAAAATCGGGCTGTAGGATGTATTTTTATCTTTGGGTAGTTTCCAAATCCCGGTTTCACATTTGTGCAAACAAATGAAAAAAGGTATTTTTTTGTTGACTTCTTCATTTTTTTTTTCCAGCCTCCTAAAACCAAGCACGGTTGCATTTTTCTCATAGACTGCATTATATTAAATTGGCTCGGGAATGTGACCTTTTGTCTGAGCCCCAAATCTGTGCCAGGTAGCAAGAAATGTCTGGTTTGGGAGAGGGGAAAAAAAGCATAGAATAAGCTAAGTTTATTTATTTGATTTATTTTGCAGTTGAAGACAGAACCTAGGATCCTGCATATGCTAAGCACACACTGACTTACATCTTCAGCCCTCTGTTTAGATTCAAAGAACAAAGGAAATGCATTGGTCAGCTTTCTCACTGCTGCGACAAAATACCTGACACAACTTGCGGGAGGAAAGGTTTATTTTGCCTCACATTACAGAGCTGCAGCACACGTCTGCTGGCTCGGAGTAGGAACACCACGGCAGGAGCTGCTCGGCTCTGGGCATCCCGGAAGTGAGCAGCGGAAGTGCTCCGGAGAGGAAGTGACGGCATCCCGGAAGTGAGCAGCGGAAGTGCTCCAGAGAGGAAACGACTGGAGACCAGACAGGGTACCCAACATCATGCCCAGACCCACTCAGACTCGCCCAGAAGTGTGTTTTATAAAACTCACACGTGTCTCTCAACCCAGTCAAGATGGGCCGTCACAGAACTTGAATCATTTTCACAGAAGCTATGGAGGTTCACCCATTTCTCCGAAGTTGAAAAATGAAGAGTGAATGTGACCAACAGATCCAACCAAAGACAGAGTCAGCTTCGCCTTTAAGGAAAACCCTGGCTATTTCACCAGGCTATCACAGGACCCAAAATACAGCCCGAGAGGTCCCTTCATCCTTACCACTCCTTCCAGAGGATTTGCTGTCCTGCTCTACAGTCCCCTAAGCACTCACAGAAGACAGAATGGTCCCACTGCCCTTCAACACTCAGAACCCATCTCCCTGTGGTATTTGTTCTCCCTCTCAAATTTCTTTCCTTGTAAAGCTAGTGTGCTGCTAAAAGTCAGAACTGCAACCTGCTGATGCTCAAAAATGGGCGCAGGCTTGGGTCTGCACCCTGCCCCTTGACTGCTGCCGCACACGCATCTTACAACTTAGACCTGGCCAAACCGACCTGCTCGCTGGACAGTAGGCTGATGACCTTCTGACAGTACATAAGCATGACTTTACCTTTCCAAGATCTGTTCTGAGAAAGGCTTTAAAAATATACTTTGCCTGGCTGGGAATGGCAGTGCCCACCTATGCCCAGAACCCATGAAGCTGAGGCAGAGGTGTCACTGTGGGATTCAAGACCAGCCCGGGCTATCTATCAAAGTGAAAGCCATTCTAAACTACATAGCAGGACCTGGTCTCGAAACACCAAAAATAAATAAATAAAAATAAAGAAGAAGGCTGGGTGGATGTCCACTGCCTAAAAGGTAACACTGCCTGTAATGGAGACAACACATTAGACTTTCGGGGAATAAGGGGTACAAACGACACGAAGAACCTGGAAGACACACACCTCCTCCTCCAGCCGGTACTCCAGCATAGCAACAATCCTGAGTTATTAAGCTTGTAGGCATTTTTAGGCTGTGATAATATCACACAGAATAATATTTTTCTCTAGTCCGTAACCCACAGCACTCTTCTACTATTCCCTCATCTTTCCTCCAGCCAATGACAAAAGGCCTTAAAAAGGGGCTTAGTGGGGCTGGAGGTACAGCTTAGAGGCAAAGCCCTTGTCTAGCATGCATGAGGCCCTGGGTTCAATCCCCAACACTACAAAAAAGGGAGGTGCAGGGAAGATCAAAGTGGGGAAACCTTAGTGAAGACGGGCCTGTGCATTAACCCATAACCCACGTCCATCCTCAGTTCATAAACAAGGTCCCACCCCAGGCAAAGTCTGCTCCACAGGGCGGGCAGACACAGCGGGTACCACCAGGCAAGGACACTGGCCCAGCCTCTACCGCTGCAGGGCTCCCCAACCTCGAAACCTTGGGTCGATGGGATCCCTAACGATGGGTTTTCTTCACTTCAGACTCTCAGGAACAAAGCAGGTATTTTTAGCTGTTACCAGTGCATTTTTAGCATGAACACCTCACCTCTTACTGTGTAGTCTATGGAAAGAAATCCACCCAAAGGGCATTTGCGAGTCCCTAATATCTGATCAGCTCAAACGTCTCTTCCTTAGGCATCCTCCATGCCCGGCTCACCCCACACCAGATCAAGCACTGTAATAGGGACTTCAGTGACTCTGAATTTCTCCCCCAAAGCATTTATTAGTTACAGTTCTGTAAAAAACACTGGAGCTGCCCTAGATTCCCATCTTTCCCTCAGTCCCTCCACTCCACATCCCTAAAGCCACTAGCAAGTCTTTGTGACTGACTCTACATCCAAAGCATACTCCAGACCTCGCCATATACCTCCATCTCCACCACCACTTCCGTGGTTCCAGCCACCCGTGTCCCCCATGGGGGTGACTCCTGCGTCCTCTCTCTCCACCCTCCACAACAACCAGAGTACCCCTTAAATTGATGCACGAGACCACACCCACTTTAAGCCCTGCAGCGACTTCCTGTGCCTTTCAACTGAAGCCCACACTTGAACTGCAGCCCTGCCCACTTCTCCAGGCCTTTCTCACACTTGCTGATCATCTCTGTTCCCAGAACTTGCCAAGACTGTCCCTACCTGGGACCCTTTGCTTTTGCTATTTCCTGTTTGAAATATCCTGCCCCCAATCTTTTGAATGGTAGACTCTTTGTCATGCAGTTCTCAGTTCAAGTGTCCCTCTTTAAGGTAGCCTTCCTGAGTGCCTTAGCTGAAGTTGGCCACCTCCCACTCCTAAGTGGCTCCAGGGAGCACCAGTGCCAGCTGTCTGTGGACATGTATGTTACCCAGCAGCCCCTCCCAACAAAACGCGAGCCCCATGAGAACAGGGACTGGAGTGGCTCATGAAGAACCTGGCACATGAGCTGCATGAAGAAAGTATCAAGGGAACAAATAAGGACACCTGTCCCATGACATACTTAGGGTACTGGGTGCCAGGCCTCACCACCACTACAGATATCAAAATCCAAGAAGGTCAAGTCCTTTTTTAAAAAAATGTTAGCACATTTGCATAAAGCACATGCACATCCTCTGTGTCTTAAACCATCTCTCGTTTACTTATAATACTTAATATAACGTAAATGTTACATTAAAGAGTTGCTATTCTATATTGTTTAGGGACTAATGACCAAACATAATCTGTACACATAGAGTACTGATGCAAGTTTTTTTCTAACATTTTGAATCTGTAGTTGATTTAATCTGTGGAGAAGGAACCAGTAGATCAGAGCTGACTGTGCACATTTGATTGCATTTCTTTCTGGCGAGCAGGGAGTCAGCTCCTCATGGTAACCACGGGACCAAGTACAATAGCAGGCACTTGAGTCTACAGAAGAGGGAAAGGAAGAGATGAATACAGGAAAGAGGGTAGAGAAAACCAAATGAGCAGAGAAATGAGTGGATTTAAGGAACAAGGTACCAATGAACCTCGTACTAATGACTGTGACCCTCGCCGGCTCCCCTACAAGCTCGCCTTAGATGCCTTCTCTCCCTAAGTCTCTTTGTCTTCATTGCTGGCAGCCTCTGCTTTGGACAACCAAGGATAAGAATGATGGCCAACTAGAGGACGTCAGGGCAGCAGCTTTCAGAGACCACAGCTGCCAGTCTAGGCTTCTCTCTGCCCGCCTTTCGGGGCATGAGTCAGCATAACAATAAAAGTCAGGCTCATAGCAGGGGATTTAGCTCAGTGGCTTAAGCGCCTGCCTGGCAAGCTCGAGGTCGTGAGTTTGATCCCTGGTACCAAAAAAAAAAAAAAAAAAAAAAAAAAGTCAGGCTCATTCAGAAGAGATGTTCTCTTCCGGAACTGGGCAGAAACAGTGCCTCCTGCTCTCATCACTCTGACCATTTCTTCCGGGTCCTCCACCCCTGGGGGGCAGAAAGCGACAGACTTCCCACATGCTGGGGATTGTTTTGCCCGAGTGGCAAGCACCTCCAAGAGGCACACACATGAGGTGTTTGAGAGACTCTCTGACCTTCTTTTTTTTTTTTTTGGAGATTTTTTTTTTTTTTTTTGGTACTGGGGATCGAACTCACAACCTTGTGCTTGCCAAGTAGGCACTTAAGCTACTGAGCTAAATCCCCGACTCTCTGACCTTCTTAAGAACACAATCACCTTCAAAGGCTATGATCATTTCCTACTCAGTTTATCTGCAATCACTGACCATAACTCCCAAAGCAGGATGGTTCCCAAGCAATGGCAAACAACCTCCTCTCATTGAAACACAGAGAATATACATCCCAAAAAAGTATGGAAGCAAAAAATGACTGGAAACTTCTAAAAGACTGAGTAAGTATCACCTTGCTTGAAGAGAAGTAATTAAGAGAAGAAAACCAACAGGAAAGCTATGAAAAACCCCACAGGAAACAGGAAAGGGATGGTTGTCTAAAAGATCCAGAGAAAAGCATTGATTTGAAAAGACTTGATGGAACATCTTGAAGAAAAAAAACTGAGTTATATTTTGGTATCCACAATAGAGAGCAAGACAGCCCAGCAGGAATGCAACTGCAAATCAGAGAAAATCAGGGTGAATGAACAAGGTGAACTGGAAAAGCAAAAGAAGAGGAAGAATAGCAAAGAAAACAAACGCAGGGCTCACGCTTTCAAGAAGAGAAGGAGGACAAAAGCTCCCTGCAAAAAAGCCACACCTAAGCCAGGCATGGTGGTGCACACCTGTAATCTCAGCACTCAGGAGGCAGAGGCCAGAGGATCAAAAGTTTGAGACCAGCCTGGGCACCTGAGCAAGACCCTGTCTCAAAATAAATTTAAAAAGAGCTGAGGATGTAGCTCCGTGCCAAGGCCCTGGAGTCAAGCCCCAGTACAGCACCACAGGAAAAAGAGAAAAGCCCCCTTCCCAGGTCACAGCCCGCCCCTGCACGCCGGTAAGGATTAAATACAAACTACATCCTACGCATAGATGAATGTAAACATACCCGGGCTAGGGATGGAGCTCAGTGGTGAGGGCTTGCCTACCGTGCACCAGGGCCTAGGCACAATCCTCAAGCACAACAACAACAATAATAATCCTATAAATACACTACATACAATATAATATATAACACTGTTTTATATGCACTTACATGCTATAAATATATATTTATGTAACATTATATTAAGTATTACATCACGAAGATCTCATTTTATGAATATTATAAATATCTGTGCTATTACATATTGATATGTATTAAAAATGACACAGAAACCGCTGAGCATGGTTGCATACCCCGTCTCAGGAGGCTGAGACAGGAGGATGGCCACAAGTTGGAGGCCAGCTTGGGCTACAAGGTGAGTGTGAGGCCAAACTGAACTATACAAGACCCTATCTCAAAAAAACAAAAATAATAACACACACGCAAATAAATACACGTGGAATCTAAAAAAAAGTTTGCTCATAGAATCTGAGAGTGCAAAACAGCAATTACCCGAGGGCAGGGAGAGCGTGGGGCTGATCAGTCAGTACTAAGTTAGAGCGAGGTAAGAATTCTGGTGTGTGCTGTTGTTATTTTGACTACAGATGACAATGAACATACTGTACATTTTAAGCCAGAAGAAATTTGAAAATTTTCACCATAAAGAAATCATAAATGTTTGAGAAAATAGCTGTACAGCAGTACCTTGGTTCATGAACTTGATTTTTCCATGATTCTGGTCCCAAATCCAGTTGGACAAGAACCGAATCCATTTCAGTGGTTAGGTTCAATGTTGGCTTTAGAGGGAAATTTGATTCGGTTCTCATCCAGTTCAGTTTGTGACCAGAATCATGGAGAGAATTGAGTTTGTGAACTTCGCCTAATTTAAACACTGTGAAATGTGCAACTATACATGTATCAAAGCATCATAACATGTCCCATGAGTGCGTACAATTTTCTTTTTTATGTAAAACACAATGTACACTAGGCATGGCAGCATACACCTGTAATGTCAGCACTCAGGAGGCTGAGGCAAGAGGATCACCAACAGTTTGAGGCCAGCCTGAATTAAAGGGCAAGAACCTGCCTCTAAACATGGTGACACATGAACACATTCGGCCTCATGGGGGTCCCACTATTTTTATGTAGAAGCACCCGAAGAGCACACATGTTCTCTGAAGTCATGTCATGTAATCATGTCTACATTGCATCCTGCAGAATGCGGGGAACACTTGTGCCCAAGATGACTCGCTCGGCTGGGCTCTCTGACCATAGAGTAAACAAGGTCTCTCCAGCTTCGGAGGATTGCGCGCTAGTGACGTTCCAGCTTCTGCATTCACTGGAGAACCGCTCTCCATCGCCCCTGCTTCAAAGGGAGGTAAAAGGCCCAGAAGACAGGAAGAAGGAAAGAAAACCACCGTCGGTCAGAGACTACAGGAGCAGGTGGCTGATGGGAACTACGCGGGTGATGGAATGCGTGTTTGTGGCTTTGCTGTTGTGTAATTTCAGGCTCAGTGCCAATGGGAAAAGGGGTGAGCAGCAATCAAGTGCCCTGAGCCTCTGGGTGCAAAGACATCTGGTCTTACCTGTACTGCGCTTGAAAGTGGCTTTGCACAAAGCTCTGGCCCGGGGAAAGCTGTGCTGGCAATGACTGGAGGGTCTCAGGGATCTTACTGGCTTCAGGCAGCAGCTGCAAAGAAACAGGAAAGGAAAAAGATTAGATACTATCCACCTGCCTGGCTGGGGGTGGTGGCATGCACCTACAGTCCCAGCACTTGGGAGGCTGAGACAGGAGGATCCCCGCAAGTTTGTGGCCAGGCTGGGCTACATAGTAAGTTCTAAGTCAGCCTGAACTCCACAGTAAGACTCCATCTCATACAACAAACAAAAAAAATTCACCTTCCTGGATATCACATGACTGCTTCCAGACCACAGAGTATCCTTCTGGGCCCATGTCACCCTTTCTGAATCTAACACGACTATCCGTACTCTTTCAATCTCTCGGTTTCCCAAAATCCCTGAGAAAAAGAATGCATCTGTCTGAAAAGAGCAAAACTAGCTGGCCACAGTCACATATGTCTGCAACCCCAGCACTTGGGAGGCTGAGGCAGGAGGACTGCCACAAATTTGAGACCAGTCTGGACTCTATAGTGAGACTCTGTCTCAAAAAACTTAAAAAAATCAAAAAAAGCAAAATGAAAGTGTAAACATTGGTGAAAGCTCACTCATCCATCCCTGGGGATGGACGGCTCCAGCTCTTTATCTCTGACCTGCCAGGCCTTCCCTGACTCTCCAGCCTCCACCCACTCAAATGTCCCTGCCCACACTTTCCAGCAAGCCAGGTTTCCTCTAAGTGTGCACCAGCCTTCAGACAAAGCAGGCTGGAAATTTTACGGTTTCACGCGTGAACACCGTCCATTCATCACACCAGGTGTGCTATGTACTTCGCTCGGACCTGTGTGTCCCCACAGCTCCGACAGCGAATCATTACCGACTATGGCTTTGAACAACAGATTCATTTTCTCAGTTTTTGCGACCAGACATCCAAAGTCAGCACTGACGGGCTCGAGTCACAGTGTTGGCAGGGCCACACTCCCAGCAGAGACCCCGGGGAGGGCCCACTCCTTGCTGCTTCCAACTCCTGCCGGCTGCCCAGAGTCACTGGCTGTGGCCACGTCACTCTGGCGACCAGCATCTTCAAATCTCTGTCTGCTTTGTCCACGTCACCGTCTCCTCTGTGAGCCTCCAGTCTCCCCTTCTTTTATAAAAACAGCATTGAACTAACCCCACGCTCTGACATCCAGCTTAATTATCCCAAGCTCCTTAGCTGGATCACGCCTATAAAGTCCTTAGCACGTATAAACACCCGGGGTCTGGATCTGGCAGTTTGGCGGTCACTGTGTGGCGGGCCTACCTCAGGGCCCATGCCTGTCCTGTTTGCCACCAAACCCCAGTGGCCCCTACCACTCCCAATATGAATTATGCCAGTTTCTAGTTTCCCTGCATTTATTCTCCACCCTTTAACCTATTCGCCTACTCCCTGCACGCAGGACACAGGTCTGTACTGTGGCCTCGATAAGCAAAAATCTTTGTGCTTGAAAGGGCTGTACTGGAGGACAATCCTAGAATCAAAGCTATTCATTATACGAAGCCACTCAGTAAAATATTGAATTATCTATGTGAGCGGTCAGATATGGCTACACATAAGAGATGCCCTAGAGCAGTGGTGGCCAACCTGTGCACATGTGTCACAGCAGGCCGTCTGTGTCACTGAAAGCTCCAAAAGGTTCTTCTAGAACAATGTTCCCCAGTTGTTTCATCATCATTTCTTTCAAGGTATCCTTCCTTTTCTTCTTTTATGTGTTAATGGTTCACATGATTGAACCCAAGGCTTCACGATAAGCTACACCTCCAGCCCTTCTTTATCAATTTTTTTTTTGTTTTTTGAGAACGGGTTTCACTAAGTCACTAAGTTGCTCAGACGAGGCTTGAACTTGCTATGCTCCTGCCTCAGCCTCCCAGATTGCTGAGACTTCTGGGTTGTGCCACCACTTGCAGCTTCAAGTCTTTTTAGACAGTTTTTCTCCCCCACACCCAACATGGATGGTAACAGTACAGATACTCTGCATGTGTCTGTGGGCTCTGTGAATATCCATCTCCCGGGACCAATTTTGGGCCCTTTGGGGTCTTCTGTGCTATCATCCCCCTGAGAAAGGAGGAGCTTTCACGAGAAGACTGCGCAGATAGTACGGGGCGGGGAAGGTCTGGGTGGAACTGAGAGCCAATGTTGAAGGATTTGAGAAAGCAGAGGATGAAGCCAGGCAGCAGGAACGCACATGAAACCCCTGGGGTCAAGTGTGCTGATACGTGCAATATATTTCAAAATAGATCAGAACACTGAGACGAGCAAAAGAGAGGCAGACAGACAGACAGACAGACAGAAAAGAGGGGATGCTGGAATGGACAGAGGCTAAGTATGGCAAGTTTAGTAAAATGCAGATTCCAGGTGGTAGGGAAGAGCATTCACTGTACAATTAACCCAACATTTTCATGCTATGATATTTTTCATAATAAAATAACAGGACAAGTAAGTAATGAGTAGTCAGGATGGTCACTCTTATTTGTCCCCAATTTGCCCAACTGTGCCCAATTTGACTAAAATACAGGATATGCAAAGGGAAGTTTATTAAAACGGGGCTGGAGAGCAAGCCTGGCCTCACGTTGGGTAGGGCCTCCGAAGGCCCCATGAAGACGCCACACATGCTCTAGCCAACAACGCAGGAGCAGGGTCAAAAATGCAGACTTCGGAGTCAGACTGCTGGGTTCAAATCCGTGCGCTGAGGCTTGGTTTCAAGAGTTACTCAACCTCTGTCAGAGTTAAAAAGTTACTCTGATATGGTCCATGGTGTCTTCTAGTCCATTTGCTGTTGACATAACAAAATACCCAAGACTGGGTGATTTACAAAGAACTGAGGATTATTCAGCTTACTGCTCTGGGGAATGGGAAGTCTGGTGTTGGATCTGGGGAGAGTCTTCCTGCTGCGTCACAGAAGAGGGAAGGGCACCCCAGGACAGACGGAGTACTCACACTCTTCCCAAAATCCCATCTTCAACTCTGCTAACATATGAATTTGAAGATTAAGCTCCCAGCACATGAAATTTTCGGAGACACGGCCAAACCACAGCAACTTCTCTACTCTGTGATAAGATCATGAAAATGTCTATCTGATGACACATTTTGAAGAGTTACATATATTCATGAACAGTGCCTGGCCCAAGTGAGCACTGAACAGCACTACTTCGGTGGCTGTGTGTCCTAACGGGGAGTAGCCGGTGGGTTCTGAGTTAAATGGTGGCCACATGCTTTGGGAGCAATTCCCACTGCAGGGAATAAATTTAGAGATTAGAACACAGAAAATCATAGGAGGCCAACGGTCCATGTAACAAGGTGACCTAGAGAAGAAGCCATGAAGATGAAAGGAAGGGTGGGTTCAGGACACCTCTGGGCACAACTCATAGCGCTGGAGCTGACCAGGAAGTAGAAGGAAACAGGCGGGAAGAGGCAGAGGTGACCTTAGACTCCAGTTCCAATCTGATGCCAGTCTCATCGGCAGAAGAGGGAAAGTCAAAGGAAGACTCGGGCTTCAGAAGGACACAGCAAGTTTGAGGGCAACTTGATGACATCCAGGCAGACACCTAACTACAAACACACAAGGTTCGAACTTGTGTAGTGAACTTGGGACACAGAGTGGACACTGGGACACTTTGGGATACTTCCAGGACTCTCTCCTCCTCTGTGGTAGGAGCACCAACTCTCGGAACCCTGCGTCTATTCCTGGGGTGCAAAGGGCTCTTTCATGAGGGTTCCCACCACCCCTGTCGGGATACAGGTCTATGACCCACATCGCACTGATGAGATATCTGCTCCTGCCCTGAATGTGGATCATGAGCAAAGTGGCCAAAAGGCGACACACTGATTCCAGCAGTCATGGCCATGCCAGAGAGCCGAGTATCCTGCCTCCGAGCTCCTCCCTCACCCGGGGGGCTGATTCTGGGCTGTCCCACACTGATCCCTTAGGCTTTCCTAGGCCTGTGCTCCACTTTGGTCTTCTCTTACGCGTCCCTTTTTGAGTCACCTTGGGTTGGCAACCAAAGAACTCACAATGACACAGGAAGCTTCCCATCAAGGTAGGAGTGTGGGAAACTGGGAGTGGCTGTGGATGGGATCATCCAGGAGTGATGTACGAAGGAAAAACTTGAGCAAGGCCGGGGTAACAAGAAGCAGGAGGTCACCATGACTGACTGTGAGGTCAGATGAACAGCTCCACTCTCTGCTAGCTCCGTGATCTCTCTCGAGGCTTCACTCTGCTCCTAAAGGGAACAACACCCCTCAACATCACCAAGCTATCCTACACATCCAGAGATGGCAGATGCCTTTGCCTGGCACACAGTAGGTACCTGACACATACTAGTTTGCTGGTCCTCTGCCCAGCTTCGCCCTTCTCCTTACTCTGTAAGGGTGGCATTTTCTGGAAAACAAACTGTCAAGAAGATTGCTTATAGGGTAGTAAAATGCACCCTTCTTGCAGGATGAAAACATTTGAGCATCATTAAAGCAATGGGAAAGAAAGCGGTGCTTATGTTTTCTATTCCAGTTACAAATAAATCTAGCTACACGGCTCTCCTATGTCCTCAAAGCAAAAATAACTTCAGAATGAAAAATCATTCGGAGTTACGCCGAGGATGGCAACTCTCCTTCTCGGAAAGGGAAAATGAAGTTTCATGCCAGATAATCACAAGGGCTCTGCTCTCCACCGTCAAGCACACACAGCCAGGCCTCCACAGGCAGCCTGATTTCCGGAGTGCAAACTTCAGCACGGATTTTGATCTGACCCCAAGAGAGAGAAAAAAAATGTTTTCTGCCTTCATCGGTACACTCCCGTCTCTGGCTGCCAGCCGTGCCCTGAACGTGCCCGCAGAATGCCATACCCCTAACATACTGGGCCCAGAAAGAAACAGCCAGCAGCTGAGGGGTCCAAGGATCGTGAGTCAGAGAGGCCAGGGGTCTAGAATCTGGCTGACTGGTTAGCCAGAATTGCCAGGTAGGGCCTGGTCAGCAACATAGGAGTCTAGATTTTATTCTCAATGTGAAAGGAAGCCACCAAAGCAGTGTAGGAAGGAGCACGACAATCTCATGTTCTTTCTAAAGTGATCTGGCCGCACTGTGGAGAACACTATGATGGGGTACACTGATCACAGGGACTGGCTGGGGATGTGGCTCCGTGGTAGAGCACTTGCCTACCGAGACAAGGCCCTGGGTTCAATCCCCAGTACTACTTTGAATAAAAACGAACAAAGTGGGAAGACCAATGATGGCTGTTTTCACGTATTACTGAAGTTACTTAAAAAAAAAGAATTCTTGGCACATAACTTACTGGAAGGTTTGGGGCAGTACACCACAGTTAGGAACAAAGGTTCTAGAGTAGTGGTTTGCTATTGAGGGTGGTTTTGTCCCTCAGGGGTCATTCGGCAATAGCTGGAGACTTTTTTTTTTTTAATCCAAACTGGTGATGGTCCCTGGCATCTACTGAGTAAGACATAAATGCTACAAAAGTCAAGGCAGCCCTTCCAACAAAGAATCATCTACTCGGAATGTCAAAAGTAGGCCAAAAAGCATGATGGATTACACCGGTAAACTCTGGATTTGGGGGACTGAGGCAGGAGAATCATGAGATTAGGACCAGCCTGGATCACACAGTGAGGCCCTATCTCAAAAACGAACGGAAACTGTCAAAGGTGTTGAGGTTAAGAAACCCTGGCGCTGAGTTGCGTTTCTAGATTTGGGTTCTGGCTCCCCCATTGACTAACTGTGTGGGTTAAGGCAAGTTACTTCACCTCTCTGTGGTCTTCCCCATTGTTAGGCCCAGTGACTTTTCCTGCTGCCATGGAATGGAGGAGGAAAACTGAAGCAACTTGAAAGACCAATATTTGGCCCTGGAATGTTTCCGAAGTCCCACACGTGAAAGGTTTTGTCCCAGCGTGGTGCTACTAGGGATAGAAACTCGTGGAGGTGGAAGGCGGTGAAGATCTTGGGTCACAGGGACATCCCCTCAAAGGGCACCGTAGGGCCCGGCCCTGCTTGTCTTTTTCCACTTCCCACGGTGTTCTACCTTGCCACAACCCCCAAAACAATGGATCTACCCAACCACAGACCAAAACCTCTGACACTGAGGCAACACAAGCTGTTCTTCTTTCTAAACTATCTTAGGAGTTTTATTATAGTAACAGGAGCTCGTGCAGACTCTGTCCCCCTGCTTTCCAGGTAGGAAGAACTTCCTGGTACAGTGGGGGGGGGTGGTGGCAGGAGAAGAGGCCTTTCCTATACACAGCTCAAGGAGGGGCCACCCATCCGTAAGTCTTCTCTCCCTCATCGGTGACTAAGAAGACATAAATCACTCATGCGGGTGACGAGCACACTGGATTTGGAACAGACAGGCCCAGGTTTACTCTATTTCCACCCAATAAGGGATGAGTCACTCAACAACTTACTTCACCGAAATCTCCTTTAACTATAGACCACAAGTTAACTTTATACATAGGAAAGCATGATAACTATTAATTCAAGAGTCTATCCAGGCTGGGGATATAACTCAGTAGCAAAGCGCCTGCCTGGCAAGTACAAGATTGTGAGATCAATCCCCAGTAGTGGAAAAAAAAGAGTCTATCGAGTGTGTGCTATACACCAGGGAGCAAAACAAATCATGAAAAAGCACCAAGCTAGATATGTGGCACACCAGAAACATCCAGAAACAGTATCTGAATGCATTTGAAACGCATTCTGATTTCAAAACATACTCCCTTTAACACACGGAGTACACAATATTGTGGGGCCATCTTTACCTGCGTAACACTCTGCACCTTGGGGAAGCAAACGGTGCTGGCTCTACAAAGTCCTTCTTGGCCCATGTTCACCCCACAGGCCTGTGACCCATGCGGCCCAATCAGAATGTCCCATTCCTCTGGCCATGTGCCCAAACATGGACCTGGGAACCAAGCACGGATAATCAGACTCTGCTTTTTCTAGAATCCCAGGCTCCAAGGAGAGGCACTGAGAGGCCTCCTGGGGCTGGTGTGTGGGACGGCCAGCCTGGGAAGGAGGTTAGAGACAGGCAGAGGCCTGGTGACGTCACCGAGCCCTCGGATCCAGCTCTGCCTGAAGCTTAGTCCTGGGGAGTTACAGGATATAAAAGCCAGTAAATGTCTTCCGCTTACAGTGGACCCAAAATACTGGATCAAATTAAATTTCGTTCAACTAAAAGGGTATGAATAAGATTGATGGAATACACTACGGTTTGTTTGTGTTTGTTTTAGGTGTTTTGAGACAGGGTCTTGCTCTGTAGTTCAGGCTGGCTTGGATCTCACCATGTAGCCCAGGATGGCCTTAAACTTGAGGAGATCCTTGTATCTCAGCCTCCTGAGCGCTGAGATTATAGGTGTGAGTCACCATAACCAGCACCGAAAAACCACTGTTAATAAAAGAAAAATCACCCAAACCCAGAGAAACTCCCATAACCATATTGTGCATGTTTCTCCCAGGCTTTGTTCAGGTGCATTTCGGGGTTCATTGGGGTAATCCTTTTCAAAATTAAAAAATAAGCTAGACTCCTGATTCTACCCCTCTTATTACCTGTGCAGTTTCAAGTTTATCCAACCTCTCTGATACCTGGGGAGTATATTGCCATGGGCTCCTCTTCCTAAGTTTCACAGAAAGCCTGTAGGTGGCACACACCTGTAATGGCTCAGGAGGCTGAGGCAGGAGAATTACCCCAAGTCTGAGGTCACCCTGAGCTAAACAGTGAGTTCAAGGACAGCCTAAACTATATAGAAAAACTTGTCCAAAAAAACCCAAAACAAAACCCCAATAACAAAAATCCCCTCCCAAAAGAGTCCGTTGGGAAACTGAGGCCAGAGGATAGCAGCTACAAGTCTGAGGCCAGCCTAGGGTACACAATGAGTTCAAGGTCAGCCTGGACTACATAGCAAGATCCTGTCACAAAACAAAACAAAGCAAAACCATAAAATAATACAGAATGAGAAAAAGAACAGTTGGTTATGTAAACAAATTCAAAACAGAACAAAAGGCTGAGCTTCCCGGGACATTCCTCCTCCATTAATCAGAAACTCACAAAGGGATAGGGAGGCAACGGTTGAGAGACCTATCCACTTTCCAAGGACTTTCAGTTTATTCATGAAAGGGCTGGGCCCAGTGTCCTGATTTAAAACTGCCACAAAATGATCAAGCAGCTGGGCCTAGGGGTGCATGTCTGTGATCGCAGCTCTCAGGAAGCTGAGGCAGGAGGATTTGCAGGAGTTCAAGGCCAGTCTGGGCTACACAGTGAGTTCAAGGCCTGTCTCAACTACATAGCAAGATGCTGTCTAAAAAAAAAGAAAGAAAGGAAGAAAAGAAAAGAATGATAAAGCAGTTCTCAGAGCTGTACCTGGGTCAGCCATGAGATACATCAAAAGGAATGTGTTACTGATTAATTTTATGAAATGCCTTTAACTCCAGAACCCCTGGAGGCTAAGGCAGGAAGATTGCCACAAGTTTGAGGCCAGCCTGTGCTACGTAATGAGTTCAAATTCAACCAGAACTACACACCATGACCCTGACTCAAAAAACAAAGACAAAAACAAAGCTTACCGAAACACCTTTCTAAATGACAGCAGGTTATTCACAGATATTGTTATAGTAATGACTCACTCATAGTAACTTCATTCGCTTCTATTTTTTTAAGTGGGAGATAGGGGATCGTATTAAAGCGTAAGCCATTACTGATCCTTATTTAGCAAAGTTCATAAAGAAAATAGCTGATGTATCAATTAACTGTGGCTATCACAGATTACTGTAATGCTTGGCTCTTTTCAAAGGTCTAGAGTCTCATCAAAACCGAAAATGCTAAGTGCACAGTGTAAAAATCATCCATCTGGGAACTGAGAGAAAAGGTTAGGCACTGCTGCTCTGTAGGGTACCTAACAGAAAAAGCAACCGTAGATTTGAAATGGCACCATCTGGAAATAATAACGAATGGTCCTCATGGCCGGACTAATGCAAAGACCACAGACAGAAAGAAACATTTTTTGTCAAAGTATGAGCCCTATTCATTATTTCACTGGGATTAAGGAAGATCAGAAATACTGCAGTGGGAGGAAATGCCTTGTCTAAAAGAAACGAGCTAAAAGAAGGAAGCAGAGAACACTCTGTGTGTGTAGCCTCCAGAACACACAGGAATTTAAGGCGTTGAGTAAATACTCAAAGGGAAAAAACAAAGCCAGAAAATTCAATATAACGCATTGTTCTGAGAGTGACCGACCTTCTCAGATACCAGCCCTCGGGACGAGCCCTCCAAGTCCTCGTGGACACGGTCCAGTAACCAAAGCAGGAATTCCAGGGCGTCGTGCTGGGAATTGCCTTGGAACTGGGAGCCATACTTGGAAACAGCATTCTGAAAGGAAATAGAGAAAAACAAAGGTCACTTTGGGCCTGCATACAAGTGACAAAAGCAAAGTCCCAGAAGTAGGAAGCCACCAAGTAGCCATCCTGCGGGGATAACGGCTCACAAGGGACCTGGGGTAAAAATGTTTCCTTCCGCTGATAACCTGCTCCCAAAAGGTCTGAGAATTCCTGGTGCAGGATAAGCCCCCTTTTTCCAGGTCTGCTAACATGCCCTGTCCCTTCAAGTCCCACAGGGTTGCCTGTTGAACATTTTTATGCCGGTGACCATCTGTTCTCCCTGAAGTTCTTATCGGTTGTTTGCTGGGGTCTCCCACGCGGCAGTCGCCTTCCTGCCATCAGTCTACCCCACACGGTTTCTCTCCAGTGACCTCAGTCTGCGCCTTTATTCTGTCCCCCACCAATTCCACTCACACCCATGGCTTCCATTCTCTGGCAGTGATCACACTTGCTGCAAACCCAACTTCTTCAAACACAGTGGACGTAGCTGCTTTACCACCCCTTTCAAACACGGATGAAATTTAATATAAAATTCTCGATCATGAAATAGCTCAGCCAGCCCTACGTGGGGGGCCTGGGGGACAACAGGAAGAAAAGGAGCTAAGTAAGCTTGGTGAGGTGCGTCTGTAACCCCAGGGCTAGGCAGGGAGGCTGAGGGAGGAAAATCACTGCAAGTTTGAGGCCGGCCTGGGGCCACATAGTGAATTCAAACGCAGCCTGCACCGCAGAGCAAGGCCCCGGCTCAAAACAGACAGACACCCTGCCCTCGCGGTCCCCTGCCATTTCTGTACCATCCTTTTGTTAAACTGCGTAACAATTGTGTCATCTTTTGAGGAAATGCTTATTCCAGCTTTTGCAAAGTTCATTTCAAAGGGTAATATAGATATATACTATTTAAAAAAAAAGAATTCAAAATATAAAAAAGAATGAAAAGCTTTCCTTTTGCACGGTCTCCTTCGCAAAGCTAGGGACCCGGACCAGCCTCACCACTGCCATTTTACTCAGGTGGCCTTAGCTTTCCACCTTCTTTTACTCTTCCCGTGAGATTTCAAGAAAACGTTAGGATGAAACAAAGCGAAATTCAAGGTCTAATTAATTGAAACGTTTGTTCTGTGCCGTTATTCTGATTCCATTCATCTGAATTCCTCACTTACATTTCTCTGCACTTTGACCTCCAATAGGGCTGCTTATTTTGCAAATAAAAATGGACAAAAAGGAAGGATGTGGAGGTGTAGCTCAAAGGTGGAGCACTTGCCTACCATTTGTGAGGTCCTGGGTTTGATTCTCAGTACTGGAAAGGAAAAAAAAAAAGATGCCAATTAAATTTGAATTTCAAATAAACAGTGTATGACTGCTTTAGTAGAAATAAATATGTCCCATGCAGTGTTGGAATATATTTATACTGAAAAATTATGCAAGCCAGGCACGATGATGACACGCAGTACCTGTAATCCCACATTCTGGGAAGCCGAAGCAGGAAGATCACACGTCTGAGCCCACCCTGGGCAGCTTAGTGATTTATTGAGACTTTGTCTCAAAATAAAAAATAAAAAGCTGGGGATGTAGTTCAGTGTGAAGGGCCTGGGTTTAACCCCCCTAATATCAAATAGTCTCCAAGGATGTGTCTCCACCATCTCCAAGGATGTGTACAAGTCAGTCAGGTCCCCCAACGCTCTCCTGCGTAGCAGCCTGGAGTTTATGCTTCTCTTTCCTTTCATAGGAAAGTCATTCCCCTCCAGCTAATCATAATAATCCTTTAAGACTGGTCATCTTCATCTTAGCCTGGCTCTGGGGCTGGGAAAATGCTCCAGAAAGAATTTGACAACAGATAAATTAGGATCTTAAAAATATCCCTTAGCCTAAGGAAAGGACAGCTACAAGCAAGGACACCTCTGTGTATCAAAGTTATTTTGGTGGAAACCGATGGCAGTAGATGGCCTTTAAAATTAGGATTGAGGAACAACTACTGGAAAAAAAAGTTGGGGGGTATCTAGAATAGAAGAAAAAAACCAGCCCTGCTGGGAATATAGTTTAGTGGTAAAATAAATGTGTACTGTGTGCAAGAGCTGGGGCTCAAGCCCTAGCACCGAAAAAGGAAATAAAAGAAAAGAATCCACAAAAATGTTGTTTTTTAGAAATACTTATAAGTAGATAAAATACCGTGTCTGGCCAGGGATGGTGGTGCACATCTGTAATCCCAGAATTTGAGAGGCTGAGGCAGGAGGATTGTTGTGAGTACACGGCCAGCCTGAAGGAGTATCGGCAAGACCTTGTCTCAAGCCAGGGATTTAGCTCAGTGGTGTAAGCGCCTGCCTGGCAAGCACAAGGTCATGAGTTCGATCTCCAGTACAAAAAAAAAAAAAAATACCTTGTCTCAAAAAAAAAACCAAAACAAAACAAAACAAAAAAACACAATGCTGGGGTCATGGACAATTTTTCATTTTCATTTGTATGTTCCAATTGTTTTTACAATGAGTATTTTTCTTTATTGGTTTTTTTCTCAATTATAAAGTTCTGGCAGGCACATTCCAGAATTTATATGTGATTCCCAGAGAAGACAGTCCCCTGGACAGTCCACCGAGATGCAACAGGAACTGCATTAGAGCTAACTTTCAGGAAGCATATTTGGTATTTCTACCCTGCAACGTGACATTCTGTACATGGGCTTTTCTCTCCCAAACACTGATAATTTTAGCATATTTCTTATTAAAAGTATTGTTAGTTGTCCATATTTCTGATTCTTTAGACGAATTAAATCTAAGTTTTATATATTCCAAATTGTTACTGCTTTTAACTTTCTATCTTATACCTGATCACATAAATATCAGCAATAATTCTAAGGTACGGATTTCTAGAATCATCTTAGCAGTTTTCTTTCTGTTTGATATTTTTTATTCCATTTCCATCTTACATCTTACTGTTGCTCAGAACTTCTAAAACCAAGGGTGAAGAAGGAATCCTTGTTTTTTAAAATGCAGTGCCTCTAGTACATCACTGTAGATCTAAAATTGATTTTAAGCACATAAGCTCAGTTCCAGATGGCTTAAATCCTTAATATAACTAGGGAAAAGCTAGAAGTATGTGAAATAGAATATTTATCAAAAGGTATAACATAAATAAATTTAAAGCTTACAGTGCTGGGTTAGGAGATAAAAGGAGGCTGTTTGGAAAAAATATCTGTAGCAAATATGACAAGGGTTGAAGGACCCTATGAAAAGATCTTTCAGACCAATGCAGATGGAAGCACATTCAACATGAAAAGACAATTCCAAGAACAAAATTGTCAGGAAACATGCGAAATCTTCCACTTTGTTCCTAAACAATGAAATGAAAATTAAAACAAGATGTTACTTCTTTTTGTTCAACAAATTACTAAGTGGTAGAGACTTATTATACAGCAGAATGACTATAAATATAATAATGTATTACATACTTGACAATTACGATGAAACTAGATCCTAAATGTTCTCACCACAAACAATATGAATCACTGGACATGTTAACTGGCAGTCACTTTACCATATATACATATATCAATATATATCCAACATCATGATACATACGGTGTACAGTTTTTGTCAATTATGAGCTTCATAAAGCTGGGAGAAAAATTGGCAAACGAGGAATAATCAAGATCCAAGAAAATACCCCACACAGGGCCAGGGATATAGCTCAGCAGCATAAGCGCCTGCTTGGCAAGCACAGGGTCCTGAGTTTGATTCCTGGTACCAAAAAAAAACAGTATACAAAAACATTTTTTGGAAAAAGAAATTCAATATGGCTGGTAAAAATAATAAAACCCAATGAAGTTCCTTTACATTGGTTACACCCATTTGTTAAAGCTTACAAAATTCTACACTTAAAATGAGTACACTTCACTTTGCTTGATTTATATTACGGTAAAGTTGATTTAAAAGGTAAAAACAGAGTGATGATAGAGTCATATCTTTGCTTAGACTATGTAGTTATACTTGCGAAAGTTTTCGGAAATGATCAGAGCTGAGGACAAGGATTTAAACCCAAGAAGTTTCGATACTGTGTAGTGGTTAGAAAATCGTGCAGTAGTGTCTCCACGGGAGGTTGGTTTATTTAATGATATATGCAATCATTAATAAGCAAATTTTGAAAAAGCTGGGCGTGGTGGCACACTTCTGTAATCCTAGCACTCAGGAGGCTGAGGCAGGAGGATCATTCCAAATTCAAGACCAGCCTGGGCTACAAAGTGAGCGCAAGGCCAGCCTGAACTGCACAGTGAGACCTTGTCTCAAAAAGACAAAAAACAAAAAGCACGTTTCGTAGGCTGGAGGGTGTGGCTCACTGGTAGTGTTTACCTAGCATTCTTGAGGCCATGGGTCCAATACCAGCACCTCAAAAAAAGACTAATAATAATCAAATTTTGCAGAATATTTTGGTGACCAGGAGTTTTATGACAATCCTTATATGAAAAAAGCAAAATACAAAACTAGAACTTCCAATTGTGTATACTTTGAAATGCACCGATATGTTTATGGTGGTCATCCCTGGGGGTGGAAACACAGATCCTTTATTTTTTATGCTTTCTAATTTCACTCAATACAGACACTTAACTGTATCATTAGAAAAGCATGGAACAGTACATAATATTGTAGGGAGAAATATTTTCATATATTTAATTCATTTGCTGGGTTTAAAACAGAGTGGTCCTACCATCTCGGGAGGCTAGGGCGGTCCCGGAGTCAGGAAGGAGGGTTACCACAAACCCCACTTGCAGTGCTGGAGAGTAGGACTGACACCTCACTGGCCCCTACCTGGGTCTCAATATCGAAGTCCTTTACATTTCCCTAACAAGACACTGTGTAGTTTGCCCCCAGTCAGTTCCCCAGCCTCTCTTTCCCCCGGGCCACAGGCTTTTATTAATTCATTTGGGGAGGGACTCTCAGCCCCAGGCCTCCTATGGCTGGCAGTTTTAGTTCCCAGGGCCTGGAATGCACTTTCCTAGCTTTAATTGACACCTCATTTGTCAAAGCCCAGCGCAGCGACTGGTTACCTCTCTGAGAAAGCTTACTTTGCTCCCCCAATCAAATTACATCTACCGGCCACACCTGTCACAACACCTGGTATTTTCCCCCCCTTCTATCATGTTGTCCTAGTTATTTTTCTCTTGTTGCTGAGACAAAATATCCGATGTCCACAGTCAGTGGAGGAAAGGCTTATTTAGTTCACAGTTGGTAGAGGTTTCAGTCCATAATGTAATGGCTCCAAGGCAGGGTGGTGTGGCAGAGAACAGTTCATGGTGGGCAGACTCCAGCAATGCGACAAGAAGGCCTTGATAGCGTCTTTCTGCCCTTTTCTCTTACCCAGGCTTCCAGGATTAGGACGGTATCAAACCAATAAATGGGTTGATTTGGTAATCAAGCACCCTTAATCCTAGCATTGCACCATGATCAATCACACACTCTAGATTCAGCCACCTCTGCAAAGCCCCACCTACGACTACCCAAGGCTTCAGGGTACACCTAGTTACAAGCCGTGACACATGCCACCAGTTCTACTCATGATCTTGTGTGACCAATTCCTTAACATCCATTTCTCATTCTACAGCAAACTTCTGGGGCGCAGCCACAGGACCTTGGTGTGTGCACACCCTTCATCGCACACCTCGTGTTCCCAATTGCATGTCTACATGTCCACTAAATAAGTGTAGAATGAACTAATGTATCATCCTGAGTAAAGTAAAAGTAGTCAAAAATAAAAGAAAACAGAAAAAAAAAAAGAAGAAGAAGAAGACACCCACCGAGATTTCAACTCCTAAAGCTTAAAGGCTGAGTCTGGAATTCTCTACTCAAGTCCATGAGGCTGGTTACCTGAAAGTCCCAGAAACACCCTCTGCCCCACATGACACCTCCCTTATTAACCTATTAACAACAATTATCTCCAATCCCCGAGGCTGACTGGGGTATCCCAGGCCCTAGGTATTTGACAGCTGGAGAGAAAGAAAATCCTGGTGAGTCACTGAGGCTGATTACTAATTTGAATTTTTTCCAGACTACTCCATCTCTCTTGCTATTACTGGGGTGGAATGCATCAGGCAAGGGAAACCTTACTCAAAGATTATCTCCCTCCTAGGTCTCTGCGGTGAGGAGGTGTAATTTTAGAATAATGAATGCTTCTTAGGGACCAGGCAGTGTTTTAAATTCTCACACCAACTCTATGAGAACATCCATACTATTACAGTCCCATTTCACAGATGAGGAAAATTGAGGCACAAAACTATAGAAACTTGCTCAAGGTCACAAAGTCACGGCCTGTTTGCTCTTAACCTTTATACATACTGCCTCTCACATTTAAAAAAAGAAACATTTATGACACTCATGTAACAGCTCCAAAACAGAGCTTCTTCACTAATGGAGGCAGGGGAGAAGACGTCGGAGGATCACAGGGCCCAGACCGCCTTCTGGGGCTGAAACTCAACAGCCCGTGATGCTTGTGGAATGAACACGGACAGGTTCCCCTCCCCCAAGAACAACAATCACCATTCTGCGAGGAGCTTCAGCTCTCTGCCCAGAGCTGCGGTTTTTTGTAGGAAACAAGCCACTGGCATCAATTATCAGGAACTCTTTCATCCAACAGGGACCCCCAAACCCATACCTCACGTTAACCCCGGGTGAAGTGATACACACACACAGTTTTACCAGGTCTCACGAGCTCCCAGCACCCTGAGCAAGCAGACCGTGATCCCGTAAATGTGCAACCCATATCAACACACTGTAGGGCATTTAATTTGAACTACACAACTGGGCATGGTGGCTCACACCTGCGATCCCAGCATTGGGTAGGCTGAAGCAGGAGGTTCGCTGTGAGCTCAAAGACAGCCTGGACTACAAAGTGAGTTCCAGCCCAACCTGAACTATATAGCAAGACCCTGTCTCAAAAAGGAAAAAAAAAAAAAGTTTGACATTTGCAAAATACCACATCGACTGCCTTTTCTCTGTCATTTAGCACAGGACATGTCCCACGGGTTCTTAGCGTCCGTTTTGCTTAAAATAAAAGCTAGTCTAAAGACTGTGTTCCATAGGAAGCACATGTACTGATTTTACCACTGCCCACAGGTCGTACCGATCTCTTGACCCCTGTCTACTTCCTGACCTCCAGTGACACTGGTTTCCTGTCCGTGCCTGTGACATTGAGCTCCTTCGGGCCTATGCTGGGTCCCTCTCCCTGGATTATTCCTAGATTTGGGGTCGGCTGCATTCCCCTCAGCATTCAAACCGCACGCATGTCCCCGCTTCCGGGGACCTCCATGGACCCCCTCCTCCAACCCTTCTGACCGGCAGCTGAACTAACTGGAGTCAGAGCTCCGGCGCATGAGCCTTCACAGCACCAATGCTGGCTACGCGAAAACCTGTCAGCTCTCTCCGCTCCTGCTCAAAATACCCGGGCGAGATTAATTCATTAAATATATCAAAGAGTGACGAAACGCATCCCTTCTAACAAAAGCGGTATCGGGACGCCGCGGTGCAGGGCCGTCTCCGGAGTGCGCCCGAAAAGCCTCTTCCCGGTGGGGCACGCACTTTCCCAGGAGCGCAGCCCGAGGGCGCGCGGCGCTGCCTACCTTGAACTCGGCGGAAAGTTGGGGCGTGTACTCGCGGGTCCAGAGCGCGCGCACCAGCGCCGCCAGCTGCTCGGTGACCTCGGCGCGGCCCGGCGCCGCCCGGTAGCGCCCGAGCGCCAGGAACTCGGCCAGCAGATCGGTGTTGCTGAGACACTGCACCACGGCGTTCATGAAGCAGGTGTTACCGTGGTTCTTCAAGCCCTGGGCGCCCGGCGGCCGCGCCCCGTCGCCCGCGGGGAGCTGGGGCTGGGGTGCGGGGGATCGCCCCGTTCCGGGGCTCCGGGGGGCCGCTGGAGTCGGGCCCGGGGCGCTGGCAAAGCCCCCCTCGCCATCGCCATCGCCATCGGCATCGCCGTGCCCCGGCTGGGGCTGGGGCCGGAGCGGCGAGTCCCCGGGGAGGGAGCGGCTGCCCAGAGCCAGCAGGAAGCGGTGGAACAGGCGGCGCAGGGAGCGGCGGCGGCGGGGCCGGGGCGCGGGCCGCTCCTCGCCCGCCGCCTCCCCCGACCCCGGCTCCATGGCCCCCGCCGGCGCTGCTCTCACCGCGCGACCCCCGGGCCCGCGCCCACCGCAAGCGCTGCTCCCAAGGCCCTTCCAGCCTCGGAAAGGCGCCCGGCCCCGGCTACCTGCGGACCAGGTGTGCGGGGACGGCCGAGGGCGGAGCGAGGGCGGGGCCGGCGGGGCCGCCCCGCCCCGCCCCGCGCGGGAATCGGCTGCGGCCCCTCGGGGGCAGTGCCGGCCACCCCCGCCCGCGCCGGACCCTCCCCGCGGCCCCGGAGCCGGGTGACAGCCGCAAGCGGCGCGGTCCAGTTCCCCACCCTGCTCACGTCTTACAAACCGGTGGGCCTGATTTTACCTCTGCTCCTGCTCCGCGCCCAGCCTCCGAGCGCTGGAAACGATAGGAACGGAACGTTCGGAAGCGCGTAGGAAATTGCCAAACCCTGCCCACTGCCAAGTCTCTCGCGATTACGCCCAGGGAGGCCGGAGGACCGGGACAGCCTCTCCCAGGGGCAGATCAGGGTGGGGTGCGCTGCGGTGCACGGCGGGCTCCTCCCGAGCTCCGGGGGGCGCGCACAGGGGGCGCCGCCCTGCGGGGAGCTGAGCAGAGCGCGCCGGGCTGGTCTGTGAAGAAACACCTAGAACTGTGAGTTTGTTTGCAATTACAGATGAGGTTAAAATCATTCTTTCAAGGCCTGATCACCTTGATTTTAGCTGTAAAAGTGGGCTCAGGCTCCCGCGGTGTACGCAGAGAAGCCGGAACTCGAATTGGCCATGCGCCCCGCCCGGCCCAGGCCTTCTCCCGGCCCAGTACTTGCTCAGCAGGAAGTTTCCCGGCTCTCAGGTGCGCCCCTGAGCGGCGCCTGCTCTCTTCTCCCGGCGAATCCTCTGTGGCTGCCCAATCAGAACTAGTCCGGCCTTGATTCCTTAGGTAACCGCCAGGGGCCTCTACTCACTTTATTCCGTAACTGTCAGTTTATAATTAACCAAGCGAGGTCTTGCCAAATGAATTTCTCATCAGTTGCTCGCTCAGAAAGAAATCAGCAGGATGTAGTGTTACCTCGGCACCCTGAAATCTGACTTATTTGATAAATAAGTGATCATCATTTATTAAATAGCCTCCTTGATCTTTCATATTGGGTCGCAGCAATTCTCTCAGAGAATCAGTGACATTGAATTAAAGAATACACCTAGAAAATAAGAATGCACTGTGACCTAGACACTTGAAGTGTTTCTGGAAAATGCTGTTATCTGCATTCCTTGGGAAAACGTACCCTGTTGAAGGATTAGTACTTAAGGGCCATCTCATTGCCTCTGGTGGTAAGCACTGGAGAAAGAATTTATGACCGACTCTAGCAATTTCGCCTTTGAGAACCTCAGGATCCCACAACATGTAATTTCTTTGCAAAGCACACGAGTTTAACCCTTTGTAAGGAATTCTCATTTTTTAACACATTATTTCATTCAATCTTCTCAGTAACTGAGCATTTTGTGGTGGTGTTGTTTTGGGCTTGTTTGTTTTGTTTTTTAAGACGGAGTCTCTCACTGTGTAGCCTACACTGGCCTTGAACTCACAGCGATCCTAAGAGGAAATCATTCTCACTTGACAAAAGAGAAAATGGTGGGCTGGGGATTTAGCTCAGTGGCTTAAGCACCTGCCTGGAAAGCACGAGGTCATGAGTTCAATCCCTAGCACACAAGAAAAAAAAAAAAAAGGAAAAACAGGTTGGGTTTTTTTGAAGAAGCTTGTCCGGGATCTGGGTTCAAACCTCTCTTGCTCCCTATAGCTTGATTAGGGAAAAGATCATTCAGAAGGGAATTTCATTTTGCTTCCTTTTTGGAAGATAACAATGTTCTACCTGTGGACATAGCATGCACAAAGTCTGTGGGTTTCAGAGTCACAGAAAAGAGATTATAACAGGGAGTCAACAACTGGGAATTTATTCATAATAAAAAACTTAAAATTACAGTCTGGACAAAGTATTCTTGAAAATATTTCAATTTTAAGGTACAGGTTTTTTAACTTTTTGTTTCATTTATCTTTTTTAAAGGTACGGTTTAATAATGCCAGATGCATTCTAGAAAGGAGAAAATGTTTTGAGTAAAGAGCAAAAACTGAGAGGGGAGAAATCAAGACTACTGCGGAATATCCAGGCTCAGGGCTCAGGACCGCACCCAGGGAAGAGGTGTTTGAGGTCCAGCAGCTTCAAGAGGCGTAGGGGTACTTCCATCGCAGAATGGCCCCATCGGCACTTACGCTCACAATGTACTTATTTCCTGGACTTATCCGGACACGAGTGATGTTGCCGCTGTGTCCCATCCCAACGTGCGTCACCTCGCCCTCGTTGTAATCCCAAACTTTGACCAGATGGTCATTTCCACCTGAAAGACATGGTTAGGTGGCCCTGGAGAAAAGAAACAGCTCTGGTTCCAAATAACCAGGTCATTTTCAACACATTCCCCACGTGTTGACTTAAAGAAGAATCTGTACACATAGAAGCCTTTTGCTTGATTATAAAAAAATCTACATGTTGCTGTAAGTTTGGGGAGTGAAGATATACAGAGAGGTGAAATCACCCTTGCTCCTACTAGTTAACAGCGTTTTGGTTCAGTCCTTGCAGTATTTTCCCTAAAGATGTACAAGTGTATGCATATGTCTACACATGTGATTGGGATCACACCTTGCTTAGTCCCTCTCTTCCAGTCAAAATGTCTGTGAAACTTTAATTCATTGATGTTGTTCTGGTTGGTGTGTTGTGTGGTAAATATCTCCCTAACATACTGGTTAATTCATTTATTTGGGGAGGGCTCCGTATCACTCAACAATGAAAGGAAATGAAAGAGACTGCTTGGGCTGGGCATGGCGGCCCCTATGTGTAACCCCAAAACTCTGAAAAGCAGGGGCAGAAGGGTGTCAAGTTGAGCCCAAAGTGGGCAACTTGGTGACCTAACAAAACCCTGGGTCAAAATATAAAAAACAGTTAAAGAGTGCTTCAGATGTAGCTCACTGGGAGGGCTCTGGTTTGATACCTAGTACTGAAAAAAAAATATAGCGTGTAGGACTTCAGTAGAAAATTGTACAGAAAGGCAACTGGATAGCCTAGGAGAGGGGTGGTGAACCCTTGGCAAACATGCCCTAGTGCACTGTTTGTATCTGAAAGTGCTAAAAGGTTCACCATCACTGGCCTATGGCATTTAAAGTCCCATTTCTGCCATCAGTGCCCACAACAAAAAGCAGCATAAGGCTCGCCTTCTATTTGTTACCCTACAGTATCTATCTAGACATTTCCTCTCATTGAAATGCGACTTTAGGGTTTTTTTCCAGCCACAATGGTTGTCCTGTTGCGATCCGCATCCTCCGTTAACCTTTTGCTAGCTCTCCCAATGGCCTCCCACTAAATAACCACAATTAATTTTCTTTTCGTGTCCCAGGACTAACCTGTGACAAAGTGTGCTCCTTCCTGCGTGATATCCATACCGTTTATTGACCCAGACAAGGCGCCTTCCAACTCTCGGATAACTGTCCCATCAAATACTTCCCAGTAAGCAATCTAGAGTGCAGGAAAGCAGCATTAGGCAGGATTCAGCTCAGTGGAATCATCCACGCACATGCTAACAAAAGATGGTTCCACTTTATATAGAAGGTAGAAAAAATACATCATGGGATGGTATTGGCTGAAATTATAAATAGGCTGCAGCAGGGGGTGGAAAACCCATTCTAATATTTTTAGTATTGGTCTTTAAATTTGCATGCTATTTTAAGAGATGTTGATCTGCTGATAAACCTGGACTGGGACAGAAAGAGCTTTTGATAAGACTAAGCAGATTGAGTCTGTAGCAAGATGTAAAATAAACAAGAGAGCAGCCTCTGCCTCTGCGGCAGCTCTTAGAGGAGACTAACAAAGCCACAGGCCTTGTGGGAGGAAAAGTCCCTTCTTCCTGGTGTGGGTAGAGGGGTCGGGAAAGATTGCTCCTGAGAGTTCTAGAGACAGTGACCTTACACAGTCACCCACCCCACTCCAGCCGGACGCTCCCTCTTCTTGGAACCACCCTTCTTCCCAACTTCCCCTGCAGCCCCAAAGCAATAAAATATTCCACAGGGATATCATAAGGTGGGGTTTAAGGACTGACTGATAACCTTGGTCCCTCCAGGGAATGGGGATTAGGTGGGAGGGATAGGCAGGTGTAGGGGGGACAGTTGTCTCTGAATACGTGGTCATAGTCATGCATGGGTGTCAGCCAGAGGGTATTTCCGGGGCCCTCCAAGGCTATAAAAATCCATGAATACTCAGTCCCTTATATGATATGGGTAATATTTGCATAGAACCTATGCATATCCTGTTATATTTTTGCTTTTTATTTTTTTATTTCTTTATTTCTTTTTTTGCAATGAGTCTCACTGTGTAGTTCAGGCTTTCCTTGAACTCACTATCGAGTCCAGGCTGGCCTTAAACTCATGGCAATCCTCCTGCCTCAGCCTTCCAAGTGCTGGGATTACGAACGTGTAGTGCCATGTCTGGCATCCTGTGTATTTGAAATAATCTCTAGATTACTTATTACACCTCATACAATGTAAATGCTCTGTTATAATGTATTTTAAGATATGATATAGGGAAAAGAAGTCTGTACACGTTTGGTAGAGGTGTACATTTTTTCCCAAAATACTTTTGTCCTTCAGAGCTGATTTGAATTGTGACTGTGGAAAACCAACTGTGCCCACCTTTCTGTCCGTCCCACTAGTGATGATCTGGAACTCTTCAGGGTGGTAACAAACACACTGGAATAAGGTGTTGGCCAGAATCATCTGATTCCTCTTAAGACGCCTGAAAAGTAGATTCAAAAGCTGGGAAAGTCTACTTTCTGTGTCCTCAAAATTGCATTTACTGTTCCAGTTGCACCTAGTACAGGCTTGGGCTTGGTTTGGTTTATCTTTCTCAAACTCTCATTCAGCTCAGCACAGTAGCGCTCGTAGTCTTCAGGACAGATTCTGGAGCAAGGATGTGGCTCAGCAGTTGAGTACCTGTTTGCCTATGTGCATAAAGCCCTGGGTTCAATCCCAGCACTGGAGAAAAATGACTTCTGTGTACTCTGTCCTACTTCTGTACCCTCCTATGACAGCTGTCAGTAGCACTCAGAGAGTAGGGTCCCTTTCTGAAGACAGAGTGCAGAACTCAATGAAGGAACCTTAAGTTCCAGACAGAGGAAGTCAAAGGGGCTGAACTCTCGGCCAATCTTCTGTCTCCTACGTAATTTTATTCATTCTCAAGGCCGCCATTTGGAGCCAGGTGGAGCCGCCCATAACCTAAGTAGCAAAGAGTGGGGACAGATTTTATAATAGATGCTATTGGGCCCCACCTCTAGGAATTTGGACAGGTTTAGCTTGGAAGGGGGCCCAAAGATCTGCATTGGAAGCCAGCATCCCTCCGGACTGTTACGTGCACTAGATTTGAGAGCTCATGCCTCGGGTGCTAAGGTTGTATGTTCCTTAACCAAAATGCTTAGGGCCAAAAGTATTCGGGATTTGGGAGTTCTAGGGGGTTTTTGGAATACTGCATAAACTTTGCCAGTAGCATCCCATTTTGGAGAATCCCATTTTGGAGACTACTGATCAGATTTTCAGATCAGTACCAACAAATAGGTATCACTTCTCCTTCCATGAAGATGTGCTGGGAGTAACCATCTCAAAGACCCAGTTCTCCTGGCAAAACAAACAAGCAAAAACCAATCTCCTCTGGCAGTTTCTTCTCACTAGGAAGTTTCCAAATATGGGAGCTGAGCTGAGCTGAGCAATTTTAAAGATTTTAGTACAGATAAACCTAATATTCCTGCTATGCAAAAGAAAGGCTGTAAGGATTTGAGGCAGTCACAGACTATCCATGGAAATAAGCTTAAACATTCTCTTCTTATTACACATTTTCCCAAAGGAAAGGTCAAGTGTAGACTGATCCTTTCTACAAGTATGGTGTTGGGCCAAAGTCTATATTTCAGCATGAGCTCTAGGTGACTGAGGATCAAGTTGGACACGCGGGTCTGGAAGACACCTGCTGCTGTTTTCTAGAAGCTTCTCTTCCTCCCAGCCCCAGTACCAGGCACTAAACACAGAGTACTGAGCACAGCCTCAGCTCTTTTTATTTGTTATTTTGAGACCAGGTCTCGCTAAGTTGCTCAGAACAATCGCACTCCCAATTGAGGGGCAGAGGAGAGATGAAGGATAGGGAGGAGAATAGAGTCTGATTCCAAAATAAAAACACACAGCTACAATGCTTGTGTCAAAAATTCAAAAATCACCTTTGAAAATTCTTCGAGTTACTCCCATGACGGGGTTCACATGCTCTGGTCGGTTTGCTCGGCAGTTAACACACTCGCTGGGGTGTGGTATGCTCACAATATAAGAAGTCCCGGGAATGTGGCCAACTCAGGGCAAGGGCAAGCCTATGGCTCTCTTGTCCCCTCCCAAGGCAAGCACATTCTGGGCCTCATGTGGCTGTATCCAATGACCAGGGAAATTGCAAGCGTCCTTCATTTCCCTTGCTTCCTTGCTAGAATTGAATCGGTGCAAGCTAAATCACGCTATCTCCCCATAAATACTCCTCAGTTCTTCCTAGAGACTATTCCCTTCCTACTGGCGTCTGTAAACCCTGGCCACATGTGGAGACCGAGGGCTGCTGAGGAACAAATGTCCATTTACTGTTGCTTTAACCTCGATTCAATTTCTACCCACCTTTCGAATCTCTACCCATGTTCCTGCAGCATATGGCACGGTCGGGGTTGCTGAGTGGCACGGATCCCCTCCCAGGTACCTACACAAGGTCCCAGATGATGCAGGTGCCATCCGTGCTGGCTGTGACACACTCCTCGTTGTTCTTCTTCACCCGAATACAGGACACAGAGGACTTGTGCTCCTTCAGGGCCTCCTCCAGCTTCTGGGTCTGGCAGCCTATCTGCCACACCCTCACCTGAGGGCCCCAAAAGGTTCAAAAGAGAGGCACAGGGTCAAAAGAGACCCTGATAGCCTTTTCATCCTGCAGTGTCTGTGAGTATTTATTTTGTTGTACTAAGGAGTAAACCCAGGGCCTTCCCACTAAAGTATCTCCCTTAAGGCCCTCTCCCATTTTCTTAAATTCTGAGACAGAGTCTCACTGGTAGCTGAGGTGCCCAGGTTGGGTACAAACTTGCAAACATCCTGCCTCAGCCTCCTGGAATGCTGGGATAACAGGCGTGTGCCATCATGCTCAACCTGTTTTTTCAATTCCCTGTCCTCGTCGCAGTTGGTGAGGTGGAAATGCTATGTTAAAGGGAAAAAATATTCACGGACAAGACCCAATCATCTTCCATGGAACTCGAGAAATGGGACCAGTGGTTCTACACCTGCGTCTGCTTTCAGGCTGAGAAATTCATCAGACACCCACTAGGAAAACCAGTACTGCGACAGCCTCCTCTAAACCAAGGGCAGTAATATGTCCACTCATTCCTGCTGAGCACTGTTCTCAGTTTCCAGTGCCATCAAGGAATTTCTTAACATCCAGAACCATATTTAAACTTTCACATCAGCCATTCAGTGTTAATCACTTAAAACCAATGGTTCTCAACCCTATGGAACCCAATACTCATTCTCTATAGCAAATATTTTCTAATACCCATTTATTCTCCTGAAACAAAATTCATAGGCAAAGTTTTGAGCAGTCAATCTGTGGTCCTAATTTTAATAATAAATTAAAGGAAAGTCATTTAGTTAGTGTAGTATGTCCTTTAGTAGAGAAAGGCTCTGTTATAAGCACACCAGCACACACAGTAATGTAGTCACTGTGTAATGTAGCTTACACTGTCTTAGAATGAATGTTAGATTTTAAAAAATGGGGGGCTGAGATATAGCTCAGTGGCATAAGCACCTGCCTAGTAAACACAAGGTCATGAGTTCAATTCCCAGTACCCCCCACAAAAAAAAAGATTTTAAAAAATAAGAGGAGCCAGGCATGGTGGCGCATGCCTGGAATCCCAGCACTCAGGAGGCAGAAACTATTCTGTACAAATAGCCCAGGACAGGAGGGATCTGTGATCCAAGTGAACACAGGATTAAAAACTGGTGTTTGAATAAGTAACAACAGACTGGACTTACTTCACCTGGTAAGATGAAAACAACTTTAAATGAAATAAGGAAAGCATCCTAAAATACTTTGGACATTGTCAAAGAAAATAACAAAGTGAGGTCACCCCAAATCATTTCTACAGTATCCAAATTCTTACGGCATTTCCAGCATCAAGGAAAAGAAATGTCTTTTTTTTGTGTGTGTGCTAATGATCAAAAGCAGAGCCTGGTGCCTGCTGAACACCTGCTGTACCACTGAGCCACTGGCCAAATGATCTTGAGATCCCCACTACACGAGGAAGCTTTAATATTCAGCACGGGTGGTACAGAAAGTATTGAGCAAGTGAGCCCAGGATTACAGCCGGGGTCTTAGAAGCCCTTTGGCCATGCCAAGCAGTAACCCTTTAGTTGTGGAAGTGTAGGGAGCTTAGGGTCCACTTGAGGGAAGAGGACAGGGTGGTGGCATTGAAGAATTGGCAAATGGGCGCTCAGGCAGTGATCATTTACCGTAGGAAATGGAAGTGCCCAAGGATTTTAGCAACTACTGCATTCCTTCCCGCCTGCGCGTACCTGCGGACTAGCAGCTCTGGTCTGTGGTACACTTCCAAAGACCTCGAGGGCTGTGTCTTTAGAAAGGAGAGACTTGCAATAGCCAAGAGGAGCAAAAAGGAAGAGGAGAGGATGTGGGACTGTGAAGAGAGGGCTGAGCAGGCCAAGAAGGTGCCTCTGTGGTTTTGTTTATTTGCAGCAGTGCTGGAGACTGAACTCAGTGCCTCTGGCCTGGGCACAGCTCTACCACTGAGCTACATCCCACCACTTTTTATTTTAAGACAGAATCTTGCTAACATGGCCAGGGTGGCTTTGAACTTGGGATTCTTCTGCTTCGGCCTCCCCAGTAGCGGGAATACAGGTCTGGAAAACACCCAGCAGAGCAATGCATTTGTAAAGTAATTTGTAAGTAATTTGTAAAGTAATTTGTAAGTAATTTCCTCAGGTGGTTCTCGCCAGTTTGAGCTCAGATTGCAGATAGTTTCTCCAAAGAGCGAGGGAGCAAGAAGGGATGCTGGGAAGTCAGCACAGGTGTGGCGGAAGTGATGGGGGTGGCAGCAAAGCCAAGAGGGTGGTGATGGGAGGGCAGCCTTGGGCTGGATGGGTGGTTATGGAGATAGAGCTGGTCAGTGCGGAGGGACACTGACTGTCACGTACACAGACCAGATTTTAAAGACTTAGTAGAAAATAAAGAATGTAAGGTATCTAATGAACAGAAGTATTTTCCTCCATTCAGACCGGAGGCAGCCAAAGCAAAGAGAAGCTAAAGCGCATGCCCAGGTCTTGTAAGTGAAGTGGCAGAAGGGAAATCTGGGCCCAGGCACTCATCTGCTTTGCTTACATTCTGCTAAAGGCTCCCTCCAGATGTTGCATCTTTCTTCTGCCTGAAAAATCTCACTAAAAAAGAAGGAGAAGATAATGTCCTGTAGTGACAAAGGGAAAGATTTAGGATTTTAAAAAGAAGGAGGAGGAGGAGGAGGAGGAGGAGCTGGGACACAGGGGAAGGGAGACGGTGTGAGTGAAAGGTATTTTGGGTTCCTTGAAATGACAGAAAGGTTGAATGTAATGACTGTAAAATCACAGCCCAAACATCTGGTGTGTTAAATACAGGCAGTTGATTCTAAAAATATTACCCACTTTAAAAGATAAAGACAATGCATACAACTGTGGTTCTTGGAGGAAAAGAACAAGTATGTCAAAACTCTGGCAAAACACCAGCCTGGATCCACAGCTGAATTCCACACGGAGCACTCTTACCTCTGTATCCTAAACGTCTTCCCATGAGCAAGTATGCTTAGGCGTCTATTTACATGATTAGAACTTTAATTTATGATGCATTTTAGGGTTTCATCAAAATCTTAATTTTGTTTGCCTGAATTGTAGTACAGGTAAACATTTTAAAAAATCAAATAGATGGCCTGTGAGTTAACTGCTCTCAAAGTTTTGATTTTTTTTTAATTCTGTTTCTAAGAACATTACCTCCCCTTCCCCACCACCGCTGATGACCCTTTTACAGTCGCTGGTGGTAGCGATGGCGGTCACGCCGATCCTGTGGGCACTGTTAATGGCGTACAGCAGTCGGCCCGTCTCGGGGGCGAAGGCCCGGATTTTACCATCATTCCAAGCTGGGGTGAGAGGAGACAAAGGGCAGGCAGGGTCAGTGGACCCCTGCCCTCCCTACAGACTGTGTTCCCCTAAAAGATAAAGAGGGTGAGACCTGGGAGAAGTAGCAGTGCTGGGGAGAAGAAGCCACACACACACACACTCACTCACTCACTCACTCACTCCCAGCCTACCCCATGGACCCACAGCCCAGGCCCGGTGACGGAAAGGAGGGGCATCTGCACCTAGAGAAACAGTGCACCTTTCCGTGAGCTGCAGACTTGCACTTGCACCTGGCTAGCTGCTTCGCACCTGGGCTGCATCAGTTCCAAATGGTTCTTGGCTTCCTACCCACCCCACCTTTAAACATGCTCCTTCCCACATTCTCGCCTCTTTCCCACTGCAGTGAACACTGCCGTCATCCGTCCAGTTGCTTAAACCAAGAGCCTTGGTCATGTTGATTGCTTCACATGCCATCTAGACCCAACCTACCCTTCAAAACACCGAGAATCTGACCACCTTTCCACTAAAGCACCAGTACCACCCTGTTCAAACCACAAGCACATCTCCCCTGGATAGTTACTCGTTTGTCTTCGTAGTATTGGGGATTGAATCCAGGGCCTGCCCAGTGAGCTGTCTCCCCAGCCTTTTTTCTATATTAATTTTTTTGTTTGGAGACCAGGTCTTGCTAAATCACTAAGCTTCCCAGGTTGGGTTTGAACTTGTGATCTTCCCGCCTCAGTGACCCAGAGTGCTGGGATTATAGATGTACATTACCGTACCTGACTCTCCTGAATTATTTTAACAGCTCCCCACCTTGCTTAAAATCAGTCATCTACACAGGCGTTGGGTGAACCTTTGAAAGCCACGTCACCTTTGATAGAGCTTGTTCCACTCTATACAGTATTAAAGTACAACCCCTTCACCCTGCACAGTACCTAGTATCTAACCCTGCCTACTTCTCCTCTGTGATTACTTTCCCTGAACCCCCAACCCAAGCATAACCACTGAGCTCCATTACACCAAGTACAGTGACCTCTCATTACACCAAGCTTCCCACCTCAGGACCTTTTGGACTTGCTGTCTGTCCCCTTGCCTGGAATGTTTTGCCCCCAGACTGCACAAGGCTGACATCTTCTCATTTGCTTTTGTGTCAGTTCTTGACCTTAGCAATCATAAATAAGATGTTCGGGTGGACCCTATTTCAGCAAAGACTGAAGGAAGTGAGAGGATGAGGGGTACGCCATGAGGGGATCTGGGGAAAGAACATTCCAGAAAGACAGAGCAGCTGGAGCAGAAGCGCTGCCCCCAGAGAGTTAGAGGGATGGTGAAGCAGCAAGTGTGGCTGGGAAGGGTGGGCAGTGGAAGTAGGGGGAGAGGGCGGAAGTGGAGAGGAAGAAGGTTTGTGGGGGAGACCTGCAGGCCTTTGCGTTTCCCACATCTAATGTCCATCGAGGCTTGTGCACTGCAGCGGGGCTTTCAGAAGGGTCTGGGAAAGGGGCTTTCTCATCAGGCAATCGCCAGGATTTAGTCTTTCAGAGGGGAAAGGACAGTTGAGCCTTTTAAGCAGCATGATCAGACTTGGCATTTCTCGTTTCCATGTTCAGAATACACTGGGAAAGAGCAAAAGGCAACAGCAGGCACAGAGAGTCCTAGCTGGAAGCTACTGGAATAATCCGGTTAGAGACGGTGGTGGTGAAGGCAAGGTGGGGCTGGGGGACAGAGAGCCGTCAAGGGATATGGGGTGGGTATAAGAGAAAAACGGATGGTGGTGATGACCACAGATTTCTGACCTGTGGACTTGTCAGCTTTCCAAGTAATGTAGTCCAGGGGCTCCTAGTGGCCGCTCTGTGGAAAAGGGGACACTAACAGGGAAGGAACAGCACCAGGGCCTGAGTGCATGAGATGGGTTCCTGGGGTCCCCGTTTGAATAGCTGTACCTCATGGGTCTGTTTGACTGTTCATGGATGTGACCCAGTAAATTTACTTTTGGACCACTGGGGAAATGTGCTGATAGATTACAGATACAAAGATATTAAGAAATTATCATATTCTGAGAAAAAAAATTTTTTTTAAGATAGGGTCTCACCACTGAGCCCAGGCTGGCCTTGAATTTGGGACAATCCTCTTTCTTCAGCCTCCCAAATGCTGGGATTACAGGTATCTACCCCATGCCTGGCCTGAAAAAAATATTCTTAGGAGATGTGCACTGAAGAATTTATGGGTGGACTATCATGGTATCTGCAGCTTGTTAAAATACTTTGTCATCTCCAGGAGTGGTATACAATTGTAATGCTAGCTGCTAGGGAGGCTAACACTGGAAGATTCCAAGTTCTCGGCCAGGCTGGGCAACTTAGTGAGACCTCGTGTCAAAATAAAAAGTAAAAAGGTTAGGAGACGTGGTTCAGTGTTCCTTGGGTTCAATCCTCAGTATAAAATAAAGACAAAACAAAAAATTTTGGCATAAATTGAGCCCTTAAAAGTTCCCATTAACCTGGGAATGGTGGTCCACACCTGTAATTTCAGCACTTGGGAGGCTGAGGGAGGAGGATCTCCATAAATTCAAGGCCAGCCTGATCCACAAAGTAAGACCTTGTCTCAAACAAATTCCCTTTGGGGCCAAACTTAGATTGAGTCAAATTTTACAGATTTTATCTTTTTTTTTTTAAGAACTCACAGTGATCGTAAAACCCCAGCCTCCCCAGTGCTGATATTAAAGGCATGTGCCACTATACCCAGCAGGTTTTACCTTTTATACAGCAAAAGCATTCTAAGACAAGTGTCCTGTACTCACTAAGGCCTCAAACACACTTAAACATTGAATTACTAAATTTCCCTCTGCAAGAAATATCCATGCTATGTGCAGCAAGTTGAGAGAAGAGAAACTGCATATTTGGTTCCTCCAAGCTCAGAAAACCTCCCAGTGGAAAGGGAACTCTTCAGGCGAGGCTGGGTGAGAGACACACAGGGGTGTGCAGCAGGAGGCCATTAGGTTATCACTGGGGAAACTAGTAGGAAAGGAGACTGACAAGGATCAGAACCACAGCTAGCACCTGGGACCAAAGATCTTTTGTCTGTGGTGGGGGGCGGGGCAGTTCACGATAGGGTCTTGCTGGAGGCTGGCCTGCAACTCACCGTGCAGCCCAGGCTGGCCTCGAACTCATGGCGATCCTCCTGCCTCAGCCTCCCTGCGCTAAGATTCCAGGTGTCCACCACCGCGCCCAGCATGGGGCCAGATCTTGACCCCTGGCCGTTCCTTACCTGAAATGATGCTCCTGCCATCCCTCATGAAGTCGATGGCATGGCAGGTCATGTTGGGCACGGTGATCCGCAGCAGCTCCCTGTTGGATATCGTGTGCCACACCCTGATGTCTTTCTTGGCGCAGGTGGCAAATAGCTCAGCTGTGCCGCTGCAAAGAAGCCGCGGAGGGATAAGAGGCGGAGCCAGGAAAGACGCAGTCTTACCCACGTGCCTCTATCGCCAGCGTGAGTCTGTCAGAGAGGCCTGAAGACCTTAGTGGTTTCCTGTGCAAAGTAGAGTTCGGCACCCTCAGAGCACCGGGGAAGATCGTGCAGTGCTTTCTCCTTCCACGGTTGGGTCAGAGTAGCTCAGGAAAAAAAGTCAATTTGGAATTTCTCTTCGTTTTGGAAGACTAGGGGATAGTCACATTTCTTAAAAAAAACCACTGTATTACAGTATGATTGATGCAAAAAGCTGTGTGCATTTAATATATGTAACTTGAGTGTGGAGATAAGTGTATACCTGGTAAGTCATATTTCTAGAAATGAAAATATATGTAATATTTATATATTTTCAAGTTAAATTAATATTTAAAAGAAGAAACTCTTTACCATAAAGTAGAAAATCTTATTAAAATTGTAAAGAGGAAAAAGATGAAGAGGATAGAAGTCATGTCTGTAGACAGCTGAAAAGTCTTTCTTTGCTTAGAAATTGGAAAAATATGAGATCATGAACAAGCAAGATTATCCCAGAGTCAGTCAGGTTTAGAAACAAAACACATGCACACACCCAGAATTTAAAATTAGTAGTATGTCAAAATATTACAGATTACTCCAAGTTTGATAAGAAAAAAATGATATTGGGGTATAACACACCATCTCATTTATAAATATAAACATTTAGTCTCTATAGACTAAAGCTAACATTTAGAGCTAAATACTTCTCAAGTAATTTCTGTATTTCAAAAAAATGAACTGTACCTGTCCCGTATTCTAGGGTCTACTCAGTTTGGAATTAACGGAATAAATAAGTGGATCCCTTCTACATATTTAGCTCTGGGGCTCGGAGTTAAAACAATGATACAGGTCTCGTTACTTAAAAAGACCAAATCCTGGACCAAGACAGCAGATGTGGGGGTGCTCCTAGCCCAGCAGAGCTCAAATCAAGCCAATGTCAGAATAATAGTTACTCAAAAGAAAAATGAGCTCCTAATGAGGGAGATGGACTGCTCAAATATCATGAAACAAATGCCCTGGAGAACTTCCAAACTCCCTGCCCTGGACGGACTATCCACCTCCTCGGCCATCTGAGGCACAGACACTCAAGCCTAATCTGAAAATGAGCCCTTCGAGTAGGAAGATGTCCTGAGTGTACATTGTGTGAGGCCAAAGTCCAGGAGGAACCAAAGCCACTGAGTCACAGTGCCCTTCCAGGCCCTCCTTCTCTTACTGAACAGGTGCACAATAGGGCAGTAAATGGTCCGGCAGCTGGAACCGCCTGTGGTACATGCATGACTGTCCTGTCGGGCAGCTTTTCATTAATTGTATCAGTATAAAGACTGGTCAGAGTGACTCGATCTGTTTTGTGCCACAGCAGTACACGTATCACTACTGCTTCAAGTCGGCGGAGATGTGATCAAATGCTATGAACTGAAGGTACACAGGGACACAGACACACATACACACATATTTTTTTCATATATATTTTCCTCAATGATTCATAACTCATCAGAAGCAAAGACATCATGGAAAGGACAGTTTCATCTCCACACAAGCCTCCGGTTACTGCCAAACCATGCAAGCGCCCAGGAGAAAGAAGGCCAGGTTAAGCATGCAGCAGTGGGGGGCTAGCAGGGCATGTGTCACCCACATAGCAGGGGGTGGGGCAGGAGGATCCAAGTTCAAGGACAACCTGGGCAAGCTAGAGGGACTCTTTCTCAACATCAAATATAAAAAGGGCTGGAGATGGAGCTTAGAGGGAAAGCGCTTGCCTAGTACGCACAGAACCCTGGGTTCACCCCCCCCCCGTGTGGATAAAGATGGAAACTGTGATATCAATAAATACATAAATAGTTACCCCAACAGAGAACTAGAGGTTATTCTGTATAATATAATTACATATTTTTCTGTAGGTTAAAACTATACAAATTATAGGCTCATTGGCGACGGCAAAAGAATCTGAACTTGAAGGTAGATTTAATAGAGATTTAATAGGGGTTACAGGACAAAAGAAGAGAAAGACTAAAGAAAAATAAACGGCTAGAAACCTGTGGGAAAACGGTAAGTTATTCAACACATGTGGACTGGATTTCAGGAGAATGGGGGAAAGTGTGAAAAGTTCTGAAGAAATAAGGGCTGGAAACTTCCTTGTTTGGTGGAAAACACCAGTTACAGTTCCAAAAGGCTTAACAAACTTCAGGCAGGTGATCCCCAAAAGAAAGGTACCTTACCATCAAATAAAGCAAAGCAGCAGGGAGTGGGGAGAGAAAGGAAAGGCAAAGAGATGAGCTGTAAAGTAGGTAGACAAAAGTGACTACGTGTGATAAAGAGGGGGAAATAAGAATATAGAAAGTATTCTCAGTATACTCTATGGGATCTAGAACGTGCAAATAATGTATTCAGACTCATGAACAAACAGAAAACAAGCAAGAACTCAAAAATGAAGGCTAAAAAAAGGATAGTATTAGACAAAAACTGAGGGAATTTTTCTTCAGACTTATGCTTTTTTTTTTAATGCTAAATTCTATAAACTGAGGGGAAAGATACCAAATGGCACCTAGCTATATAAAAATGAATGAAGTTGGGTATGATAGCACATGCTTGGAATCTCAGCTACTCCAGAGGGGGAGGCAGAGAGACTGCAAGTTTGAGGCCAGCCTAAGCCATTTAGAAAGACCCTGTCTCAAAAACAGGAGGGGAAAAAAAGGCTGGGGTTGTAGCTCAGTGGTAGAGTGCTATATTACTGTATCAATGGGCTTATCATATTAACAGGGTAGCTGCTGTAGAATTCTTGTACCATATTTTACTTGAAAAAATTAAATTTTAACTCTAAGTAGACTTTGAAATATTCAAGATGCATATTGCCATCCTTAGAGCCACCACTACAATTTAAAACAAAAATGTATAGCTAGAAAACCATCACAACAATTAAGTAAAATGCTGAGAATAGCTGATCATCACAAAAGGAGGCAGCAAGGAAACAGCAGAACAAACAACAGATAAAAGAAAACAAAACAAATTATATTAAATGTAAATGGGCTAAATATTCCAAGTAAAAATCAAGATTTTTGTGACTGTATAGGAAAGCAAGAATCAATTATCTGCTGTTTCAAGAAATATACTTTAAATATAAATATATAGAAAGCCAGGCATGGTGGTGCATGTCTGTAATCCCAGCACTTGAGAGGCTGAAGCAAGAGGATTGCCACAAATTCAAGTCCAGCTTAAACTGCACAGTGAGACCCAGTCTCAGAAAAAAGAAGGTTGATGTATGAAAACAAAAGAATGATAAAACCAAAGAACAAAATTTAAAGTTAAGCCTAACAAAAACAGTAAAAATGTTATGTTGATCTGTAATTCCCAATAATTTTAGCATAGGAGATTGTGGAGGAAAAATTAAGATGGAAATAAAAATATACTAATTCTTCTCTTAGTAATGAATAAGACATAAATATTGGTTAACCTCAGTCTTTGACAGAAAAAAATTTAAATATATATACTAAAAATTTAAAGTCTGGGTGTGATGGCACACACCTATAATCTCAGCACTTGGGAGGCTGAGGCAGGAGGATTACCTTAAACTTGAGGCCACTCTGGGCTACATAGTTAGTTCAAGGACAGTTTGGACTCTGTAGGGAGGCCCTGTCTCAAACAGACAAAAAATAAAAATAAAAATAAAATTACAGGAAATCACTGAATAAGTAAAAGTAAAAAGGTAATTCCCAAATTAGAGAAACAACTCACATATGCATCCACTGGTGAAAAGAATAAAAATACATAGTGTTATTTATGCAACGACTTTACTGACTTTTAAAAGAGATGAAGTATTAATATATCCTATAACATGAGTTATTCTAAAAAAATATTACTGTAAGTTTAAAAAACTAGTCATAGAAGGTCAGATATTATATGAAATGTCCAGAACAGGAAAGTCCAGGGACAGAAGGCAGATCAGTGCTCACCTACCAATGGGGGAAGAGGGACTGACTACCAGAGGGCTTTTTTTGTTTATTTTTGGTCAAGAGGAAAAATGAAATGTTTTAGAATTAGATAATAGTTGCCCAACTCCATATGCTGAAAACTCTAAATGGGTGAATGTCATGGTACATAAATTATATTTTTAAAAATCTTTTTTAAAAATAAAGAAAATAAAATGTATAAAACTCGAATAGACCAATAGCTACATAAAAATTCCAAAGATACTTTAAAAATCTACCCTCGTAAAATGTGCCAGGACCAAAAAATTTTACAGATTGACTCTACTAAGTTCCATAAAAATTGAGACTGGAAAGAAATGAGCCAATTTCAAAGAAAGATTGACGTAATGGAGTGAGCTCCAAAAACGGAAAGCATTTTTCCCACTAGAAATATTTGGAAGAATGGAATCGTAAGGACTGAACAAAAGCTTCAGGTTGTTATCTCTGGGGTTGGATTTGAAATGTCTTGCTGATCTGTGAAACACTGATTTTTTGAGATACGTTCAAGCTAAATACTAAAGAAGTTCAGAATAAAAACCTTGACAAACTTCACGGACTGGATGTCACCAAAGACAAAACATGTTTCAAAATAAAGCAGTGGCACACCATGTGACTAAAGCTCTATTTTTGATATAAAAATGCCCATGAATATTTATTCATTTTGGGTGGGATTTACCAAGAACTGCACCCCCTACATCTGCAAGACCTCCGGTCTGCGCAAAGTCCACCAAACACGGAGGACTCCAAGAGGATCCAATGATAACTGAAAAAAGTTGGGCAAAAGGCACTGCTAAGCCTTTTCCAGATGGCACTGGGAAAACACAGGAAAGTTTTGCCCAATAAACACTCTTTCCATGATAGGTTTATTTTTCAAAATTTACATTCTAAAGAAGCCCACATTTGAATTGGGAGAATGAATGGAATTTCATGGTAAAGACAATAGAAAGCTTTACAAAATTAATTCAGTCCATTAGAAAAATGTAAAGGGAAAAATCACACTTACGTTAAGAGATGCATGCAATTACTCAAATTAATTTTTCTTGCACATTTCACCAAATTGCCATGTGCTAATTTCTTCTTCTACTTACAATGGAAAGACGATGTCCTGGACAGCTTCAAAGTGACATGTCGCAATGAGAGTCTCTTTGAACTCTGTGAAGTTGACGCGATAAATGTGTGATTCTTCTGTTCCGACGAAAAACTGGTGTCCTTCTCCTCGAAGTGTGATAGAAGTGATGCCACCTTGCAACTGAATTTTTCTTTAAAGGGAAACAAAAGATGTAAAATGGGTTCACTTGACCGTCACGTATTTATTACCTACCTGAAGTGTTACAGCCAATACAAATCAGGTGTGTGATTTGGGACGTACCCCACAGGAAGTCACACCGTTGGAGAATCGTGAGCTATTTGGGGTGTCGTGTACCCGTAAAACGGTCAGAAAATTCATCAGTCAGATACGGTCTGAAATGCATTGTGCAAGACAGGCAGGATTTGGATAGGAGGGACATTCTGGGCAGGGTTACAGGCACAAATGACCATGGCAACTTAAATCCTGGAAATTAACCCTAAAGTTGGGGAAGGGAGGCCTTTTATCAAAGGATGCTATTGAAACCTTATATAAAACAGTGGCAAAATGGAAATGATCTAAATATCCAATTGTAACGGAATTGTGAAATGGTCGGTAGGACATAAATTTCATAGAATATTTGCCTGGCCATAAAATGTTTTAAAGATTGTGTAGTTTATATATATATATTTTATCATGATGATAAAAAATAATGTGTAGTTCTGGGCATGCTGACATACGCCTGTAATCCTAGCATTTGGGAGGCTGAGGCAGGAGGATTGCTGTGAGCTGGAGGCTAGCCTGGGCTATGTAGTAAGCTCAAGTCCAGGCTGAACAACATAGTGAGAACTTGTCTCAAAAAAAAGAGAAACCAACAGAAAAAATAAATAACATGTAGTAATATTGAAAATATTTGATACATACCTTCATGAAGTAAAAAAGCCAGCAAATAAAATTTTACATATAAGCACAATTATTTCAAAACTTCTATTAATAACAAAGACACGAAAAAAATAACAAACTGTTAGTAATGGCTATCTGCCTGACTTTCAGAGATTCTTTTCCTTTTCTTCCACGTTTCTGGTTTCTCCTTCTTTCCCTTCCCTGAGTTTTTTCCTTTTGTTTTGAGTTGGTTATGTTTTGGTTTGCAATTTTAAGACAGGCTCTCACTCTGTAGTTCCAGCTGGCCTTGAATTCACTCTGCAGCCCAGGCTGGCCATGAAACCACAGCGATCCTCCTGCCTCAGCCTATCGAGTTCTGGGGTTACGGGTGTGCCCTGTAACACCTGGCCTCCTATTCTGTCTAATAATTCCCAGTTTGATAAATATGAACTTAAAAAACGATAAAGAAACAGAACATATAAATGAAGAAGACTCAAGGAACCCAACATTGCTCTCCACCTGGTTTATTCTGGACCGCATTCAGTGGGAGTCCTGTGAAGGAGCCTGTGCGGGTAAAGCAACATTTTTGAAAGAACTGTTTGTTGGCAGGAGAGGAAAAAGGCAGCGTCATACCCCAGCTGCCTTTCTAACTGGAGGTCTACGACTCCTACAAGTCAGTAAGAGCAGGATTCTGGCCGCCTCTTCCTGCAGGCAACTCCAGCAGCTGCCCCAGCCTTGGAGGGGGTCCAGGCTGGAGACACAGGGTGGTGGAAAGGAGGCCTCTCTCCCCTCGTCTTTCAGAATGGGATCTGTGAACTCATCGGATACCGCCCACCTCTGGATTGCACACTAACTCCCTGAAACTCCTTAAGAATTATAAAACCATCCTTCAATTAGATCAGCTTATAAGAGAGGGAAAAGGGTCAGACATTCCCTATGTCCAGACATTGGTTGCTTTAAGAAGGAACCCCAAGCTGCTCCAACAGTGTGCACTGGAGCCCAGATCACACTCCTGGGCTCACAAGGTCCTACTGAAACTCAGGCAGCTCCATCAAAGACATCTGGTCCACCCCCAAAACCCACACTGCTGCCCAGGCCAAAAGGACCCTTCACAAGGGGACTCTGCTCTGCAGGGTTAGCCGAGGAGAATCCGGTGTTTTCCGAGTCCACGCGCCCTTTTCCTTGGCAGGTATAATACAGATCAAACAGGATTTAGGAAGATTTTCTGATATTCCCGCTAAGCACATAGAGACATTTCAAAGTTTAGCTCAATCTTGTGCGTTAGCGTGATAGGTTAATCACACTCCTTTTAAATCAAACATTAACCCCCAGTGAAAAGCAAGCGGCCTTACGTGCAGCAGAGGTTTCTGGAGATGAATTACGTGTGATCTCTCATTGGAGGCCAGAGAAACTGCAGCCAGAGGAAAGGCCATGTCCCACAGGGAGTCAGGAGGTCCCTGGAGGCAACTCCTAGGGAACCCTGATGATCATAGGGTACATAAATACGTCCAGGCCTGTATCCTAGAAGGGTTGTTGCAAGCTATTGATCATTGATCAGGAAATCCTCGGCCTTTTTACAAAGATTCCGGGAAGCTTTCACTAAATTTTACCCTCCCCCCACAGACTCGGAAGAGGGGCAGGTGGATAAACTGGTAACCCAATCTACCCCAGACCGCAGGGCAAAAACACAAAAGAAGGCCTTTGGCCCTGATAGCTCTTTAGATTCCCTTGTCAAGGTCTTTTATAGCCGAGGGTAAGAGGAGGCCAAAGAGCAGGAAAAGCAGGATCCTAAATAGGCCGCTGTCCCAGGGACACTAGAGGGCTCTAAATGTGCCGTCAGCTCACAATAACTGAGGAAAATCAGTCCCCGCCACCAGAAGGCCCTGCCCGGGCTATAAGGGGAGCCACAGGAAGTGGAGCCGGGATTAAACCCAGCTTCCATCTGGTCCAACAAGAAGACTAAGGGGGCCGGGGCGCCCTGTGCAGGCTCCCATAAAACAGACCAATCTCTTAGGGGCCCAGGTGACTCTATCTGTGGAGGGGAGAGAAATTAATCTCCTCCTAGGTTCAGCAGATGCTACTGCTGGTCTCCCCTCCAATCCTGGCTGCCAGAGATGTGGGATATTTCTCACAGCCCCTCTGCTGTAGTTGGGATGATTTTTTTTCTCTCTCTCTCATGCCTTCTGATCATACCAGAAAGCCTAAGCCCCTGCTGGGACAAGATATCATACCCTGCATAAACACCATCAGGTGTATGCATCCAAAGTCAGTGCTGAGCCTTCCCTAAGGGAGACAGGGGTCAATCCAAGTCTGGACAGCACTGGGAAAACAGAGGAAGCACCTCTATCCTTTCAATTAAAAGACCCAGTGTTTTCCCTTCACTGTCTCAGCATACACACTAACCCGCTCCTTTAAACTCCAGATACCTAGACTTTCTCTACACCCATACCTGGCATAAACGCTGCCTAAAAATAAAAAAGCGGTTGCTGAAAGAAAAATTTTAAATTACAACACTGTACCTTTGAGAGTCTGTCCCTTTGGAGGGAAAGTTTACCTAAGAAACCGGGGAGGCCATCCTTGAACCACTTTACCGCTGTAACTCTAATACAGAGGATCTAGGCACGGCGTGTGGAGCAGCTATTCCAAAGATTAAGGTAAACCATCAACCTAAGGTCCTTTCAAAATGGTCCTTGCTTTCATGGGTTTTTCCTTCTTTTCTGTTGTAACTCTAATTTGTGTTCATTTATTACAAAACTGCTCTGCTATTACTTATTACCGTTATTACTTTTCAGTGCCGAAAATGCACAAATTGATGACTAGATCTAATTGACTAGTCTATTGGTAGTTAGAAACCTAAAACTAGAAAAAGGCTATTTTAGTTCAATGTGCCCAGTACATCTCACAGTGCACTCTGATTTAAAAGTACCTGTTTTGTGCATTCTGTGGGTTCCTTGTTTGTTCATCTGCCTGCTTAATCTGTTTTAATAGCCAGTTAAAGTCCCTGCAGCTGCTCCACTGAAGATTTTTGAGCTCATGTCGTTTTATTTCCACTTTTCTTTTTGCCCTTGTAAACCTCTTGTTGTTATGTTTAGGCCATGCATCCCTAACCTCTCAGTAAAAATTTGTTTCCTCTTGCCCAGAGGCTGTCAAACTTGAAATGGTCATGCGGATGGAGCCAGTGGTGAATGCTGGACTCTTTTTACCGGGATCCACTAGATTGAGCCTCCCAACACAGCCCAGGCCTGCTGAGCCCCCGTACGTCTTCCATCAGAGGCCCCTTAGATTAGCTGTCTGGAGAACATCTCTCATTCCCAAGTCTCCCTCTATCAACCCTTCTCAGGCTGAAGCCCCCAAATTCGGTCTTCTCCCCCATTTCCCTAACAGCAATATGGATAATTCTTGGGGGGGGGTGTCGAAAATAGTTTATTTATTTAGCTTATTTTTTGTTTTGTTTTGTTTTGTTTTTTCAAGTTTCATGGGTACATTTTAGATATACATATCAATAACATTCATCACAGTGGGTTTGTACCCTACATGACAGACCTTGTTGCTTCTTTTCTCCTTCCCCTCCTCTCCCTTCAACCCCTACTCCCCTTTCTATTCACAGAAGTTTGTTTTCATTTTTTCTTTCTTTTATCTTCTTTTCTCATCTCTTCTTTCTTCCAGCCCCTTCCCTCATTCCCCTTTCTCATTTAGACATTTTCTTCCCATTTACCAAATCTATTACACACTTCAGTCCTTATTTATACCTTTGGTTTCTTGTACCAGTGAAACAACAAGGTATTTAAAACAAGTGTCTAATTTATTTCACTTAAGAGCATGGGCTCGGGGCCAGGGATTTAGTGCAATGGTGTGGCACCTGCCTGGCAAGACTGAGATTCTGAGTTTGATTCCTGGTACAAAAACAAAAATAGAAACCAAAGAGTATGGTTTCAAAGTGCACTGATTTGACTAGAAATGTCTCATGCTTATCCTTCTTTATGGTAGAGTAGTACTCCCTTATATGATGGGTGGGAGGAATTTTTTTTAATACTTATCACATTTTATTAAACTTACCAAAAAGAGATCACATTATTCATTATAGGGTTTTAAATAAATTCCTGATCAAAAAATATTTCATGGGGGGAAGTGAAAAGATGACAGACAGGTAGGTAGCAGGATATGGAGGCTCTTTGAGAGAGACAGCTCAAATGCCAGAATAGAACACCCTGGAGAGACCCAAACAGAGGGAGATGGATTCTCTCAACCCAGGAAGAAACTGAAGTGAAAGAAACTGCTCGAATATGAGGTCCCAGGGCTACCATTAGAGAAGCTAAGATCGGCAAGCACTGCATTCTCTCCAAGCCACCTGAATTTGTGCCTGAGATCGACTTGAATGACCGAACCCACATCGATGCGAGTGGCTTGAGCGGCCAGAGTGTGGAGCTGAACAGCCCTGTGTGCAGCTCGCCTGGACCCGGCCCTGCACACAACCCACCCAGAGGCACCGTGAATTCACGTCACAGCCGGGCTGAAGTCAGAGGTCGGGGAGCCCAGCAGTTCTCAGGGACTGGCATCAGCCCATGGTGAGTGATGGGAATGGGACCCTCCCGTGGGAAAGGGGAAACCAACTGGACACCATGTTGGAGTTGGGCCAACTCTGTAAGGAAGTGGCTTCAGTTGGTTGCTCCCCTCAAGGAGCAGATTGGTGGGATCTGCTTGGACTGGGCCACGTCCCTGGCCAGGACCCAGTGGGTCGTCACAAACCAATTCCCTAAGCACAGCACGCGCTGCCACAGTGAACACTCATGAAGGTTGACTGGTCCGGAGGGGAGGAGCCAGCATACACTGCCCTCGCTTGCACTTCAATCTCTGATAGCAGACTGGAGAGGGCAGAAGCCCCTAGCCTGCATGCTCCAGAAGAACCCTAACCAACAAGAAAAGGGGCTGGGAAATACACTATACACTTGTATGGAAGGAACCAAACACATGACGAGAGAAAGAAATAAGAAGAAGACCCCAGTCCCCAACCCTGAGAATATTGATCCAGGAGAGGTAAATATAAAAGAGGTTGAGGGCAGCAAACATGCAACATCAAACACGGCGTCAGTGGACATAAAGAGATATCTTCAGGACCTCATAAACGAGTTCAAAACTGAAATATTAATTCAAGTCAAACAAGAGATAAGTAGATTAATAAAAGAAAAGCTAAGCACCTCTCAAGAAGACACAGACAGAAGAATGGAGGAACACAAAAGAAGGAGAAAAACGTTCAATGACGAATATAAAGAAAACCTAGATTTCATGAAACAGATTGAAAGAGATTACCAGGAAACTAAAAACTCCATTGAAAGTTGGCAAAACTGCTTGAAAGAAACTAAAGATAGACTATCAAAACTTGAAGACAGGCTTGCAATGTTTGATCATGAAAGGGAAGATCTCTTAGAAATAACAAGGAAGCAGGCAGTAACAATAGGAAGGCTAGAGGACTACAAGACGATCTACAATTTAAGAATAAAGCATGTGAATGAAGAAGCAGGAGTCAAAACAAAGGAATTACAAAGCTATTCACAGAAATTATTAAGGAAAACTTCCCAAATATAGAAAAAGGAAATGATATGCAGATGTATGAAGCATACAGAACTCCAGCCACCTATAACCAAAACACAGCTACACCCAGACACATAATAATCAACATCCCAGAAATTCAATATAAGAACAGAATATTAAAAGCTGTCAGAGAAAAGAAACAGATCATCTATAAAGGAAAACCCATCAAAATCACAGCAGACTTCTCCACACAGACCATCAAGTCAAGAAGAGCTTGGAGTGAAGTAATTCAAGCCCTGAAGGAGAACAACTTCCAGCCCAGATTGATGTACCCTGCAAAACTCTCTCTAGAAATTAATGGAGAAGCAAGATGCTTCCATGACAAAGAGGAACGGGGAGAATTTGTGACCACCAGTCCAACCCTACAAAAAATACTAAAGGACATTCTAGTGAGAGAGAAAAAGAATACGAGCATTTCAGGAACAGTGGCAGAGAGGCCTCAATGAATGGGGCAGACAGTGGAATGAAAGAGAAAAATAGACAACCAGTGGCAGAAAAATAGAATAGCAGAAATGAGGCAGAGAAGATTGGCTGTAATCTCTAATACTAACAAAAAGAAACAGGCAGAGTAGATCAGGAGATAGGGTCCATTGAGATGCTCTGTATAGAGAGACAGTGGGACCCAAAATAAGCAGTGCACCCTATGGGAGTGAAAGGGGAGGGATTGTCTAAAAAAGGAAGTCAGAGGATATTGTTAATAGGGTAACAAGATTTAAAACCTACATTATTCTCACTACTCTGCTTAGATGGATTACATGCTGTTCCGGTTTGTCTACTTATACTAGATTTGAGGACATGGTCAGCTATCCCAAAAATAACAGGACATATTATGGTAATCATCCTTAATTTCCTATCAACTTAATCTGAAGCCCTGTATAACTTATATTGTCTTATTATGACTGATCTTATTTGAATCTGGTTTGTTGGATTGCTATTTTGTATTGACTGATTTTATTTAAATCTGTTATGAGTGATAGTATCAAGTCTAAGAGTATAGGCAACTACACTGAAGATGACAAGATTCACTAAGATACCCACTCTGGTTTCATTATTACCTGCTTTTGAAGTCTTATAATGTCTCCAATGCTTCATTTTTATTGATGTTGTTATATACTGCTGAGACATCATGGTAACCATTGTAGATCACCTTGTATTGTGGTTTTATATGACTTTTTTCTTCATGCTTTTCTAGGAATTGTTTTGTTTTGTCTTGCTTTGTTTTGTTTTTCCCTCTAATACAGAAAGGATAGATATACATGTAGAGACTCATGCATGTGTAGAGCTTATAAACAGTTTACGAGAACCAACTATATAACGCATGTTGAAGTGAACAACTACTTTGAAGAAAAAGAGACAGACACTACAGTACCCAGTGCTGATTCCGTAATGTCATGATGTGAAATCCAGCAATATCATCATTCTTTGTTCAAAGTGATTTTAGCTTGTTTTGTTTTGTTTGGGTTCAGCACACATGAAGATATGGACAGCTGTTCTGAAGAGAATGAGAGACACTATGACAGCCATTCTTGGCTTCCCTATTGTCTGGTCTTGAAGACCTGAAACACCTTCCTGGTCCTGTTCAGATCAGTTCCATACTACGTTGTTTTGTGTGAATTCCCTGTATGTGACAATATGGACAACTACCTGGAAGAAAACAAGAGTCAATATGATAAGAGAGTGAATATCTCCGATTGTCTAGCTTCGAAATTTTTGTCTCTTACATTGCTTTCTTGTGATCCGCTTTGTTCTGTTTTGTTGTGTTTAATTTTACCCTGTTGATATAATTGCATGTATCTTTAAGTGTGTAAGATAGATGACCATATTACTGTTTTTGTCAGATTGTGGAGCAGACTTGTTAACAGTCTCACTGTTTGAATGTCTACTTTGCATGTTTTAATTTTGTAATTTGAACAACTATTTCCAAGATGTCATTATGTAATTTATCAAGTAATGATTTCTTAGGGTTTTTTTTGTTGTTGTTCTTTTCCTTTTTTCCTTGGAATTCTGTATTGTTACTACCCTTTATTCTGTTTTGTTTTGTTCGGTTTTTTTTTTCTCTTTAAATAAAATTTAAAAAAATATTTCATCAACATCCCAGCATTGGTTAGTAGCTAAAGAATAAAATGATTAAGTGGAATACACAATGCCACTAACTGTCCCTAGCATTTTTTTGTTTTGTTTTGTCTTTTTGAGACAGGGTTTCACTATGCAGTTCAGGCTGACCTTATACTCACTTTGTAGCCCAGGCTGGCCTCAAACTTGAAGTGATCCTCCCACCTCAGCCTCCCAAGTGCTAAAATTACAGGCATGCATCACCATGCCCAGTTTTTTTCACTTTTAGCAATGTTTATAACATCGTTATGTCCTTCATCATGTTTCAATGTGTTAGTGCAGTAAAAACATATTTATTAAAAGAGCAGTGTTCACCTAGGTCCCAGTGGATTACTTTGGTTTGATCAACACAAGCTTTTTCAATGGCAAAAAAAAAAAAAAATTACTCTACTCAGATTCCAGCTACTCAATAAGAAGATGAAATCCTTGACAAAATATCACTGTGCTAATACCATTCAGTTGGTGGCATTCAGTGAACCTCCCTCCAGAAAGTCTCCACCTATCCCAACATTTGGGGGCCCAAAACTTACTTGACAGGTTTGTAGCTGGGGCTTTTACAAAAGACCAGCAGTCCAGCTCCAGAGCCCACCAGCAAACCCCCCATCTTCAGGCATCTGATGGCCGACACTCCCTGGGAGGAGAAAACAGCGCTTTGACAAAGGCCAGAGAGTCTCATCCTTCTTTTTTATTTTTTATCTTATTATTATTTTTGAGATGGAGTCTTGCTATGTAGTTGAGGCTGGTATTGAACTCATTGTAGCCCAGGCTGACCTTGAACTCATGGTAACTCTCCTGCCTCAGCCTTCTAAGTGTGGGATTACAGGCATGCCCCCAATATGACTCCCAATATGAATTTCTAATTTTAAGAGGTACATGGCTGCTATGATTTGAATGTGACTCTGCGAAGTTTCTGTGGGGGACACCATGGAGGGGGAGAGGGTTGGTTTGAAGGGGGTGGGCTCCTCTTCACAGAGAGAGACTTTAGCTAGGACACAGCTACTCAGGGCCGAGGTGGGAGAACAGCTGGAGCCCAAGTGTTTAGGGTCAGTCGGGGCCATAGAACAAGACTTTGTTTTTTTTACTGGAAATCATTGCAGATCGTTTACTGAAATCCGTGCTGTGAGAAAATTGTGACGTCAGGCTGTACTTAACCTTAGTCACTTTCCTAATTTTTGAGCTAAGACTTAAAGACAGTGATGTTAACGACCACTATATTTTAGAATTGCACCAAATTATACAAAATAAAAAGTGACGTGGGTGTATATATCTTGAATAATCCTTTCCAAAAGTAGCAAATACCATACAAAGATGGATAAACGTCTACATTCTAGCTATTAAACAAGAACGGAAATGGAAAACAACAAAGAAGAAAAACAACATTTGTTTTTGTTGGACTTTATGATTTTGAAAACGTGGAAATATGCCACGTTTTCAGGGTTAAATAGCACAGGCATATCTTTTGCTATCTGAGGGACCGAAGTCTTTCTGAGACACTTCAGAAGCCCTTCCTTCTCACCTTATGTTCCTTACATTTCCCAGAATGCTCACTTGCACAGTACTTTGAAAGAAAAATGTCCACAGACAATCTAAAAAGTTAGCATCCTAGAGTAACCATGTTTTCACTCTAGGATTAGAAAACAGGTTCCTGATAGAAACATGGTTAAACACTTTCATGTTTATTATATTTTGTTGTCTTAGTTTAGGACTGAAATATTTTCTGATTCAGATTTCTACTGCTTAAGAGATTAGCATAGACATGTTAGTGACTAAACTACAACAGTCCACATTTACTGGCCAGAACAAAAGTTATTTCTGTAAAGTATTGTGTTTTTAAAGGCTCTTGCCTTCCTCCACCCCGCTTTCACAGGCCTCTGTAGTCAGAGGTTTGATCTATTAATTACCTTTGGCTCGCTTGATACTTTTTACAAAGAACTAGAACAACATCTCTTAAAGCTAGAGACCCATTTGTTAAACAATGAGAGGGAGCCGTGCAGATTGCACACCTGTAATCACAGCACTCCTGAGGCTGAGGAGAAAGACTGCATGAGTTCAAGGCCAGCCTAAACTACACAGTCTCAGTTTGAGACCCTGTCTCAAACAACAACAAACAAAACAAAACAAAACAAAACAAAGATGATACACGTCTCTAGTCTTGGCTTCCCGGTCTAGACACCTGGCATTGGTGCCACCTTGCTTGCTGACCAAGAATGCTGCCATGACATTGGCCGTTCTGATTCATGTACACGTCCCTGCTCTGTTGGTGTGTACTCACACATGCGTGTGTGCATATGATAAAAGAAAACCCTCATCAGCCGGGCATTTCTATACACGGACTTTACCATAGATAACCACAAAACCTAAGGCTTCAGATGACCCAGGCTGCCTTGAAATGGAGGAACAAGACACAATGATACAATGGAGTGTCTGACAGTCAAGTAGTACCGGATACTTAAGGATTGAAATTAAAAATATTTTTATCTAAAATGTTTTGAGTAAAAGTTTACGAACATAAACACCACAGGCTCCCCCTACAGAGAACACAGTTTTCTGAGCTTGCAACAACAAGCAGAAACACCAGAATGACACCCAGGACTGGTGGGCAGATTTATTTACATAGATGGGCCCTGATCGGATCATTCCCAGGGTATCAGGCCCTGATCTCTGGTGCTCTAGGGCTTGTACTGGATAAGCAGGCAGGAAGTATGGAGGCAGAATGGCTTGTCAGCTGGGGACTGGTTTATACAATGTGCATCACAGTGACCAGCCGTTTCTAAGAGATCCAAGGAACCGGAACTGGAACAGGAACTGTTACCTGGGCAGCTAACAGACTGAAGCATTCAGGCTGCGGGGGTGGGTGGGTGTGGGAAACGGGCAGGGAGATTTTCTGTCACAAGCTAACTCACAGATGTGACAGATCCAGCCAGTTCTCCCCAAATACAAATCTGCTCAAGAGCCATACGAAAAGTCTGCATTTCATTATTACCTGGAGGTGTCGCTATAATATCCTTTTGTCATAGGAAACACGATAGCTCTCTTAACATAAAAATATACAAAAAAAATTGTGTTGATCTTTAGGATTTAATCACAGATGGTCATTCTCTGCCTGTCACCTTTCAAATTGATCTCAAATTATATGTCATATACAAAGGAAAATTAATCGAGGATTAAAAGGTTATAGTACTCTATGTTCAAACAAAGTGGCTTGGGTTTCTTTCACAGTTCCGGAATGCTTGTGCTATTATTAGGAGGAACCACTGTGGAAAAACCTGGAGCTCTAAGAATACCAGTGGGTTCAGAAGTGGAAGCAGGAAGCAGTTGAGAAAACCAAGAGTGGTGTGTGAAGTATGAATTAATTGCATTGAAGCTGGGTTAATTAAGCCAAAATATCTCCCCCCATACTGCCTGAAGTTTACCATGCTACATTAGACTATGGAAGATTCTACCAAGTGGGATTAAATCTTTTGGGTTAATGGACATGGTTTCTAATCGTTTCTTAGAGAAGTTGGACAGGGAACCATACTTTCTCTCTCTCTCTCTTTTTTCTTTTTTAAGATTTTGTTTTGTTTTGTTTTTTGTTTTGTGAAACAGGGTCTTGCTATGTAGCCCAGACTGACCTCAAACTCACAACACTCCTCCTGCTGTAGCCTCCTGAGTCCTGGAATTCCAGGCATATGCCACCACGCCGAGCTTTCTCTCCTGCTTCTGAGAAACTGCCAAATCTAGAACTCTATTTATACAGCACAATATCAGTATTTTTTTCATACACAGATCTTGTGAATTTAAACTTCATTTCTAATATGATTGGAATTGGGCAAAGCTCTTAAAAAATTAAGTATCCCACGCCGGGCATGGTGGCACACACCTGTAATCCCTACACTCAGGAGGCTGAGGCAGGAGGATCACTTCGAGTTCCAGACCAGCCTGGGCTACAAAGTGAGTTCAAGGCCAGCCTGAACTGCATAGTGAGACCCTGTTTCAAAAAGACAAAATAGATAAATAACCAAATGAAATAAAATAAAATAAAATTAAGTATTGCATTTTAAAAATTGTATTTTTTTAGCTTAAATGCTTTATTTAAAATGAAAGCAGAAATGGGTACATAATAAATACTCTTAATGGGCTGGGGATTTAGCTCAGCAGCATAAGTGCCTGCCTGGCAAGTACAAGGTTGTGAGTTTGATCTCCAGTACCAAGAAAAAAAAATACTCTTAAACCCTATCATTTTTCAGCCAAGAAAGATATCTGAATTAGGTAGATGAGAAAAGAGACTAGGGCAATGGAGAGGTGATCAAAGTATGTTGTGTGCATCTATAAATCTGAAAAAACAAAACTCATTAACCTGCATTACCAATGCCACCAATAAAAAAAAAAAGTGCCAAAATGTTTTCTCTAAAAATTTGGAGAAATCCCATCACAACTGAAAACAGAGACCCATCAGAATGCTGATACCCAAGAGGGGAAAGCCAGAGTGAGGGGAGGTGTCTCTAAGTGCCAGCACACTTAGGTGTTTAGCTGATCCAAACAAAAGTGAGGTGCTTGGAGAACCAGCCGGAAAGGAGGAAACAGGTGTAGATGCAAACTGTCCCCAGGCAGAAAGAGCCAAAGAGGAGGCTTAGGGGCTCATGGAACAGGAGGTGTGTGGTTTCATTTCTATTTGGAAATTTCCAAAGAAAATGCTTTTTGGTGACAAGGATCTAGAGGAAACGCCATGAAACTTGTCAGTAGTAAGTCACGGTAGAAAATAAATGCTAAGGAATTTGGGACACTTCCTTGGAAGCCTGTATACTTCAGGAAAGAAACTTTACTCTCTTCTTACCACAAAATAAATATAAAAACTATCTCCTAAAGTGGGCGTGGTGGCACATTCTTGTAATTTCAACATTAGGGAGGCTGAGGCAGGAGGATTGCTGTGAGTTGGAGACCAGCCTGAATGGCATAGCAAGCCCTGTCTCAAAAAAGACAAACAAACAAAAAACTATCACCTAAAACTTCCTACATTAGAGATATGTTTTATTGTTGCTGTTCCATGAAGAAAGAAATAAAGAAAAAAGAATCTAAAGTCCCCCCAATTTTCTCTCTTGAGCAACCACCAATAAGAACTTCTGTGAGGAGATCAGGGGAGCCCACACGCAAAGGAGGTAGCAGCAGCATCTCTGTAGAAATACTAAGCGACAGGCACTCCGGAGGTGACACCTTGGTAGAAATGCAGATCTAGGGTCCACCTGCTAGTTTCCCTCAGAAAATTGTCAATAAAACATTACATCATCAAGTTTTGGGCTCTGTTAACTGAGAAATACGTTATCAGTGAGGAAAACAGACAAATCAACACATAGGAAATATACATTAGATGTTTTAGTTAAAAAAGATGTAAATATGGTATCACCAGTGACACCTTAAATAAAATGTCCTATCCAGTCTGTGACTGTATATTTTTATTTAATTGTAATCAGGATTGGCATTACATTAATTGATACTATTTTAAGCAGTGTGCCTAAAAAGAATGATAAAATTGGAAATCCAAAATGTATTAGTTAAAATATGAACAAAAAGCCCCCAAATTTTATTGAATAGTTTGAAGTTTTGTGTACTAAGTAAAAGCTTTTCAAAATGATTGATTTAAGATGTATTACAAAATAGAAAAAATAAAATGGGCAACACTTCTTACATGTAAAGAAAATTTTTGTCTCCTCAACCTTTCTTCCTTCCTTTCTTTCTTTCTTTCTTTCTTTCTTTCTTTCTTTCTTTCTTTCTTCCTTCCTTCCTTCCTTCCTTCCTTTCTTTCTTTCTTTCTTTCTTTCTTTCTTTCTTTCTTTCTTTCTTTCTTTTTTCCTATCTTTCTTTCTAAGTGGGCCAAGGATGTAGCTCAGTGGAGCAGCAGCACCTGCCTGGCAATTGCAAGGTCCTGAGTTTGATTCCCAGTACAAAAAAGAAAAAAATCTAAGTTAAGGAAATTCACTAGTTTTAGCTAAAATACATCGGGAGCACTGACAGGTGATCACTTATACACAATAATTTTTTTTTTTTTGTACCGGGGATTGAACTCACAACCTCACGCTTGCCAGGCAGGTGCTTAAGCCGCTGAGCTAAATCCCCGGCCTATACACAATAATGTGAAGTAAGTTTTTTGAAAAAGAAACTTTAGTGGTACAATCCTGAAAGTTACAGCAGCGGAATGGCAGGTTATCAAAGTTTAATGTATCAGCCAATTTGAGCCCATGTCTGTCTAAAATCTAAAATTTAGTTGCCTTTCCCTGTGCTGAGAAGGAGCTTCCAGTCATGTCAGAAACTATGTTATGAAGTAATAGAGACTTGGGTGAAATGTTTGTTTGTTTGTTTGTTTGTTTTATCCCTACTAGTGTACCAATAATTGCCTAGGGCCTCAAAAGCTCATGAAAGTCTGGGAAATGTTCATGCATAAGGATAATTCCTCAGGTGACTTGAACTTGCTCCGTACAATGGTTCTGTATCAATTCTTAGTGAAATGTTAAACAAACAAACAAAAAACAGGTCAGAAAAATGAGTTAAAGGCGGCCAGTACAACACATGTTTTCAGAGCTATCAACTCAGGAATTTGCAGTCATGAACTCTTGCAGAGAAGTTATTTTCTTTTTCAAAATTCAGGTGATGACACTCGCTTACTCCAGATCCGGCCTTTTCTCATCACTGTTTCATGAATCATTATCTGCTTCATCTACTTCTGGTAAATCTGATTCGCATCCTCATGTGTGTGAACGCATGTAATCTATATAATTGATACACAAGTGTGTTTCTTCCACAGAATTATATCAATTATAACACTTTCTATTAATATTCCAGGATTTCTTTAACATCATGTTGGATATTTGAATATAAAAACAATCAAGTTTTTTATTCTTAAGGATAATGCTATTAAAAGATGATCTTTAACATCCATAGCTAATAATTTTTTTCTTACAGAGAAAAAGCTTTTGAAATTTCACTGTGGGACTTAGTCTATTTCTGTACATGAGAATAATCGATGCACATGAGGTCCTTGTAGGCTACTGTACACCCACAGGTACCTACCATTCTCATGAAACCATCTGACTGGCAGACGGACTCATGGTCTCACAGGAGAGCACCCTATCTGGCACACTCTGAAGAACTCTGGGGTCTCTGACCTGTTTCTGCTCCTGCTGCTGAGTAGAGAACACATCTGCAGTTGGAACAGCAGAGGGAAGAGAGAGATTTGTGGGAGATGGAGGAGCAAATCTCAAAGCAGACACACACAGATTCTCTGTCCCCTAAGCCTGTGTCACCACTGCCTTTGACTAACCCAGCAAGTGCCCCAGGATATGGAACTGTGATACCCAGGTGCATCTTTGTAGGAGGAATTGACTGCCATCAGATGCCCTCGTCATGCTCTTGGACTTTCAAGAGCCATAAGCCACATGAACTTCTATTGTTTATAAATTACCTAGTCTCAAGTGTTCTGTTATAGCAACAGAAAACAAGCATGACAAAGAACAATATTTGATTTTGAAACGTACAAAAGGTCCCACCCCTACACAAGAGAGCTGACCCAGGGCAGTGCCCTGCTTCCACATGGGAGATCCCACTGGTCCTGGAGGAATGGCATCCCACCCCCACATGCTAAAGCTGGCCTGTGTCAGTGGAGCAGTGCCCCACTAAAGGCAAGCAATGCACTGGACAACAGAGACGAAGGCAAACCAACTGGCCCAATCTTGGATGAGGACAACACCTGGAGAGAGAAGGGAGTAGCCAGATCCTATGACCGCTAAATGATGCACTGAATCATCAAAAGGATCACACATCATAACCAAGAAGGGTTCATCCCAGGGATGCAAGGATGGTTCAACACTCACATCAATAAATGTGATACACAGTGTAAACAGAAGCAAGGAAAAAAACCACACGATCATCTTAGTAGATGTAGAAAAAGCTTTTGAGAAAATCCAATAACATTTCATTTTTAAAAACTGGAGAAGGCCAGGGATATGGCTCAGTGGCACAGGACCTGCCTGGTAAGTGTGAGGTCCTGAGTTTGATTTCCCATTAAAAAAAAAAAAAACCATGCCAGAGATTTAGCTCAGTGGCCTAAGTACCTGCCTGGCAAGTGCAAGGTTGTGAGTTCAGTCCCTGGTATGAAAAACAAACAATCAAAATGAAACCTGAAGAAAATAGGTAGACAAGGACTTATCGCAATCTCACAGAAAATTAAGCCTAACCGTAACCCTTAACTTTAAGCCAAACCTATTGCCAACATCGTATTAAATGGGGAAAAACTGAAAACTTTCCTTGTAAATTCAGGAACAAAACAAGAATGTCTTCTATCACTGCTCCTGGGAAAGACAGTCCTTGAAACATTAGCAAGAGTAATTAGGCAAGAAAAAATAAAAGGGATAAGTTTAGGAAAGAAAGAAGTCCAATTATCCTTATTTGCAGAAGACATGCTA